>LN891111.1:58379-78455 GCA_900010015.1 Tuber aestivum | reverse complement strand
ATCCTTACTACTTCTCTCATCGTCTACGTCCCTGCCGACCGCCACGAGAGTGGCGTTCGACCATATCGGTGCCCGCACGATCGGGATCGACATCCTCTCGCTCTAGAAGAATCCTTACCACCTCCTCATTTCCTCCCCTAGCTGCCCACGCGAGAGCCGTGCTCCCCGTAACATCTGTCGCATTAACGTCCCATTCCATCGTCTCTAATATAGCAGCAACAATCCTGGCAATCCCAAGAAGCGCCGCTCCATGGAGTCCTGTAAATCCTGTAGGCTTTCCCATTCCGTAAAAATAATAACCCTTGTGCCCGTCCCTGCTGTAATGCGCTAACATTATTTGAGCAGATATATGCTCATCAAATCGGTTGAGAAGCCGGAGTGCAAGTATTTTCACATTTTCTGTCATCTCCTTTCTTGCATGTTTTCCCCAGTAACAAGAAGCATATTTTAAAAGCGGCATTGTTGAGAGGCCCGAGTAAGGTGTTCGTGAGAGCTCCCAGACACGTCCAATATTGAGGTATGTCAAGCAGACCTCCGCAATCATTGAGTGGGGATTATGAAAAAGGGTCGGATCGCTTAAGAGATACTCTCGCAGAGTGGAGTGCACCAGGTGAACTGTCGAGGAAGAAGCCTCAACCGTCACAAGACCCTGACAATAAGCTAAGAGGGCGTTCAACGAAGGAACTTTTTCAAGATCCAGATCTATGGACCCCATCTCCACTGCCAAAGCGTGACAGAGCTCCTCAGCTCGTAATGGCCGCTCCGAATACAACACCCACATCAGGACCTTCAGTCCGAGTATTGATTTATCTCCCCCCTGCGCCCTCAATCGGGCCAGGGCTGTCGTGTGCGCATTGCTCAGTCCATTGCCGGTGTGTGCCATCTCCTCAAGCTTCTGATGGATCGTCACCTCTCCGAGAATAGCGCCGGTGCTTGAGGAAACAAGGGGAAGTCTACACAATTGTTGGTAAGCCTACATCATTGGTGGCGTAAAAATACGATCTTAAATTCTCCTACCCACACCTTAGATTCCTTTTCCGGGACAAATCTCCCACTATCTGCCTGTAAATGATCGCTCATCGCCTCTGGCACGGAGTCACTGCCCAACTTCATATCCGAATAACTCCTAAAGTCATCCATGTTAGGGCCGATGGGTATTACAACCACCTTCCCAAAATATCTTTGGATATGTTCACTGATATTGGGCCTCCCGGTGAGGAATATTCGCGTTGTCGATGACCCTCGAACAATATCTCTTAGCGACCCAAGGAGGTCTGGCAAGTGATCCTGTGGGCACTTGTCCAGGGCATCGATACAGATGAACACATGGGACAGGGAAGAAATGGCGAACCGCAAGATTCCCATCAGATCTGGAAGTCGCAGTGTGCTGCCACCAATCTCCCTTTTCCCTTTTATAAACGCCTCGCGTAGGCGGCTCGGCACCCCGCCCTGGACCACCAGCTGCTTCAGAATGGCTCCCATCATGTTGGTGATTGAAGGCTCTTGCCGAGAAGCATAGTCGCAATAGAACCCCACAACAGCGATATCTTCCCCACTTGCATGATCGCACAGGTTGTCGATAACCAGGGAACTAGTATTTGTTCCCGTCAGCGGTATTAGCTTCTTTCAGGAAATCCAGCCACCTACCTCAGACACGTCTTGCCCACTCCGGGACCCCCGGGGCAGAACAAGACTGCCTTCTCGGCTCCACCCTCACCACCGCTCCACTCCCGAAACTCATTTGTTTCCAAAAACCAATTCACAATACCGTCGGATCGCTTGGCACGCACCGCCTGATGTCTGTCATTTGGTTTTAGTGGAGAGAGCCAACGCATGATCTCTACATCCTCAACGGGCGTATAGTGGATGTTGTCGAAACTGTTTATTGTATTGTCGCACTGGGTATTGCCATCGCCCATGTTGACCGGTTGCGTATGTGTAGTGGAGACCATAGGATTCTGTCCAAAATGCCGGTTGAATATGGGGATGGTACAGCAATTTATAGGGGTCTCGTTGAATTATGGGAGCCTTCTCTGAGCAGAGCTGAAGAAAAGCGAGGCGATGTGGCTTTGTGTAACAATTACTCACCAATCGCTTCCATGTCAGGGAAATACAAGACTGGGAAGGTTTGTAGGAATTAGTCCACCAGCAACTTACCGGACTACTGCGTCACAGAATACTGTGGGGTGAAATACCGGTGCGGCACTGCGCCCGGGAATACCGCGCTGTACTAGTACTGGGAGTGCCTATCAAACTAGGGCTCAAGTACAATATAGTGCGGTACGGTACCGGTAGTGCACGGTGCTCGTTCTCCTCCAAAGGCTCTGCCAATTGCTGCTCCCTAACTCCACCAGGATGAGGACAACGCAAATATCCCATTACTTACCGGTAGGTATACAAGCACATGAAACAACGGCAGATATGGTGTTTGTGCGTATTGATCTAACAAATCACGATAGCCCGCCCTAAGCGACTTAGCCTTACAGAAATCTACGTTGAGCAGTCCACGAGTAGCCGAAACTATAATATCTACCAGGGAGACGAAGAGGAGTCTCCTCAGGCGGGGAGACCGTGCGCATAATAAGAGACTTGGAAATTACTGGAGAAAACAACACCGCACACAAAAAATCAATCGCTACACAACCAAATTCTTTCAACAAAAAAATGGAATGCTTCCAAGAGACCTTCTAGTGCATAGAGTTAATGGTCACCATATTCTTGATTTTTGATTCCGTGGTGGGAATATTCATGGTAAACTGTAAGCAACTCTGTCAGAAATATTTGTTTCAATCCTCTTTCGGGAAAGGAGGCAGTTTGGCGTTGTCGAATTAGGAAAGATGTCTGTATTGGGCTGCGCTCAGTCTCCCCGCCCGAGGAGTCTCCGCCTCCTCCCAAACAGAAAATTCTATGGCTTAAAAACTCGAGAAACCCCCCAAACCTACTTTCCGCCACACCGGAAGATGCGCGGTGTCAGGGTTTTCCCCTGAGGACAGCGATACTCGCCGCCTGCCAACCACTGATCCAGTGATGCATTCCAAACCAATTTTTTACCTACAGGTGAGGGAATTCCCTGGATTCTACCTTCCGGCCCTTTAGAACCCTGTATCTAAACTAGTTGAGGAATTGCGGAGGCAATAGTTGGTGCATGAGTCTTGTCGCATTTTCTGATAGTTTTGTATGCAGTCCATTGGCTTAGCTTGGCGTTTTTTAAACCTCAACATTGATCCGAGGGCTCTTTTGCAGATATTTGGAAGAATATGGGGCCGTACTATCGATTCTGCAACTTTTTTTTATGGGATACATTGAACGGAAAGAAGAAGGTAGCATGGTTTCGGTTGTTAAATGATATTATGCTCATCTTTTTTGTCGCCAGCCTCGTACCGGTACTTTGCTTAAGGACTCTTGATGGTGTCTCTGTGACTCTGTGATCAGATAATTCTGACAACTGGGAAGAGTGGCAACTACGGAGGTACAGCCCATAAGTTTTGTAGATTTTGCTAGCAAGGGGTGTTCAGCTAGGAGGGGGGAGGGACCGCGAATCAGGTATGGTCTTCTGCGAATTTGGTACCGCGCACCACACCATACCCAAATTACATTAGGCCGTACCCAATTCACACAAGGCCATACCTAATTCGTAGTTCTCCCCCCCTGCTAGCCGAATACCCCTTGCTAGTAAAATCTACAAAACTTACACGCTGTACCTCCGTACAGGGGTATTGGCGAACAGAGTGTGTCTGCCAGCTGGTTGCCGAACTAGAGTAACGGAGGGGGTGATGGGGTGGTTAGCGTAAGGTGTTCCTGCTGTCGAGTGCGGGCCTCACGGCCCTCACCACCTTCAGTGCGCTCGTGTTCGCTTGGCATCGGCTTGAAGGAGAGGATTGTGACACGAGGAGTCCCACCACCCTGCGCCCCTTCAGCCTTGCCCCTGCCATGTCGGCGAGCCCCCTAATATCGATCGTACAACACTAGTAGTCCGCTTCGTAGCACCTCTAGGTTCAACCGAGGCTTCGCAGGGGATGTTATGGATCCCACTTCACGCATACGCTCGGTCAACATTGGCGATAGTAACAACAACTGTGGCAACATATCGGACAGTTTCAACAACAAATTTACCATCATCGCGGACGATGAGAAGCCGGATATTCTCCGGTGGCTCTCACCACTAGAGCCACAAAACAGACATCAGGGAGTGCGTGCCAACCGGCATGAGAACGTCGGTAATTGGCTTCTGGAGGCTAGCGAGTTCCGGAAGTGGAGAGATGGGGACGGGAGAGGGGATAAGGCTGTCTGCTGGTGCTACGGGGAACCGGGAGTGGGGAAGACATACCTGAGGTAAGTGGTGGGACTCTTTGAAAGGTGCGAATATCCCTAATGACTAGCAATACAGCTCCCTTGTGATCGACAGCCTATGCGATCAGGCAAGGAAGGAAACGAAGGAAAACATTGTCGTTGCGTGTTTGTACTGCGACTACAATGATCAGTATGAGCAGACAACCGCCAATATGGTGGGTGCGATATTGAAGCAGCTGGTGGTCAGGGACGGCAAAGTTCTGGAATCGGTACGGGAAGAGTTCCTGAGGGCGAGAAACGAGTGTGGTGGTCGAGGTCTGCTACGCCAGGATCTTGTCAGAATTCTCAAGGAGTCAATTGCCCTGGCATCCCGGGTTTTTATTTGCGTTGATGCTCTTGATGAGCTTGTGTTGAAGGAGCTCCCGGAGCTTCTCGTGCTGCTCGGAGGCATTGTTCAGGAGCTACCAAGCGTGCGGGTGTTCCTCACTGGGAGGCTTAGTGTTCGGGCCCGGATCGCAGAATATTTCCCCGGGGCGGTTGCGATCCTTATCAGTCCTAAACCACGCGACCTCGAAAATTACCTGGAGTGGAAGTTCAAGATGGCGGGGCCTGTGGAGATGAAGGAGAATTTACGGGCAGAAATTCTGAGGGTTGTTCGAGGCAGCTTATCCGAATCGTTCGTTGAGCATCAACACTTCACCCTACATGCATGGTCGTTTGCTTACTAACAATTGCGCGCAGGTTCCTTCTTGTTTCGCTAAGCATTGATGCTATTCTGGAGGAGGTGACTGTCGCCGATAGAAAAAAAAAAACTGAGCGAGATGGAACATGGCAACGGTTTAGAAGATGCCTACACAGTTACCCTAAAACGGATGGAGGCGCAGAAAGGTCGTGGACCAGAACTCGGAAAGAAAGCCTTAATGTGGGTAGCGTTTTCGGAGCGGCCATTACAAAAAAACGAGTTATTCCATGCGCTAGGGGTAGAAATAGGCCTTGCAGATCTGGACCCGGACAGCGTTCCTACGGAAGCGACACTCATACAGTGCGCTCTTGGGCTCATAACGTTTGAGAAATCTTCAACCACCGTCCGCCTTGTCCACTTTACTCTGCGAGAGTATCTGTTCAATAATCTAACCCTATTCAATAATCTACCCCTATTTGAAAGTCCCCACTCCATGATGGCGGAGATTTGCTTGACTTACCTCAATTCCCCGAGTATCCGGAAACTTCCGTCATCTATCCCCGATGCCACGTCAAAAGCCCCGCTTGTAAAATACGCTTCCTGCTACTGGGAGAGACATGCAAGAAAGGGGATGACAGAGAGAGTGGAGTCACTTGTTTTGAGGCTGCTGGATGGGTTCGACCAGCATATATCCTCTAAGATACTACTGAGGTCTGGGGCTTGTCCTATAGAATTGCGGATGTGCTCTCTCGATCCGGAACATGATAGGTTTAAGGGGTTTACATTTCTCCACTGGACAGCGTCCCTTGGGATGCTGTCAATGACGATTGCGTTATTGAAAATGAAGAAATGGGATTTGAATGCGACTGACGCTACGGGTAAGACAGCAATTGCATGGGCAGCTGGAGGGCGGCATACGGATATCCTGGGGGTGCTATTGGAGCAAGGAAGTATCGATCCCAACATTGCGGATAAGAATGGCCGAACACCCCTCTCGTGGGCTGCTTGGCAGGGGGACAAGGGAGCAGTCGAACTACTGCTAGAACTAAGGGATATCGATCTTGACCCCGTACATCACGATGGCCGAACACCACTCTTGTGGGCTGTCTCAGGAGGGCACGTTGAAGTTGTGAAGCTACTCCTAGAACGTAAGGATGCGGATTTTAGCTTAATTGCTAGAGATAGCGTGCCCGTGGCTGCCTCGACCAAGCCTTCGGCTTTGCTTCGACCCCTCCCAGAGTGGATCCGGCAGTTTTGGTTTTTGCTTCCCGAGTCTAGCGCCCCTGGCGCCTACACTAGGTTAATCCTCCAGATCCTGATTGACTGTTTGGTCATTCTCGTTTTGCTTTGTCTTTTGGCTTTTCTCCGGTGGATCGTTCCTTCATTGTCAATGATTCCGTTATCGTTTCGTCGATGACCATGTCGGGAATGGGTGGGGGTGAATGTTGATGGATCGAGATACGGTACGAGTCCACCACAGATGGGGGAGCAGGTTGTTGACGCTTGAGGTTTTCGCAGATGAGGGGTGCGCAGCAACGGGGGCGTGTCCGGCTACCGGCGCGGTGCTGGTTGGAGGTACTCTGGCATGATTGTATTCTAGATGGGAAGTTTTAGGGAACCAGAGTATTGTTTTTGCCCTTCCCTCCTCCCCTTTTGGCGCTGTGAATTCCGGGGGACACTCTCCGCGCTTACTTTCATTTGTTATGTGTCAAAATTTCACGGGGAAGCACAAAATCTCCTAGCAGGCAGGGAATAGACCTTGGATTTGGATTGCATATGTTTTGATGTTTTTTTTTTTACTCCTGCATTTTCCTATCGTGTTTCTCGGTTTAAATGCGAACGAAGTTACATTCAACCACGATAATTATTTTCTCTCTCTTCCCGATTAGATTGTTCTATCTTATTTACATTAATCCACTGCGCACCATTGAGAATATAGAGGCGAGTTGTGGGCGTGAACCACGGGGGGATTGTTGCTGATTTACGCAGAACAGTCAGAAAATATTATTTTCCTTCCCCTTTCTCCTTCCGTACTTGTGGACCCCTTTGTACTCGTACTGGTACGGTACGATACCCCGGCTATTGTCAGGTTATAGCGCTCTTACATGGCCACTAGCTCTCACCGCTAGAGCCTCGGAATGGGCATAGGGGAGCACGATCCAATGGGTATGGTGGTGCCCGTAATTTGACTATTGGATACGAACGAGTATTAAAGGTGGGAGAGTAGCAAGTGCAGAGCTGATAAGGGATTCTACGAGAATCTGGGAGTGGATAAGACATGCACTAAGTGAGTAGCAGGGTTCTCTGGAAGACGGAGCAAGTATCGCTAATGACAATGAACGTTCGTTCGCCAGTAGTCAATTGACTGCGCAATCAAGCTGGCCGGAGACATCCCTCCTGTGGAGGGTGTAATGTACCGTAGCTTCCGCGCCCAGCAGGAATAAACTACCAAGGTGATAGCAGCTATCCTAAAGCAGCACCCGATAGTTAAAAGTCAGTGAAATTCCGATATCTGTACCCGGAGGTACTTCCAAAGGCAAATAATCCTTGTGACAATAGGGATGTCTGTCACCTCTGAATGCTCTAGGATTGTGGAAGTGGGCAATCGCCTCGCTACCCCAAGTTTCCATCTAAAGTTTCCATCTAATCGATGCTCTCGACGAATACATTCTGAAGAATCTCCCAGCACTTCTCGCGCCGTTGGGGTAGATTGCTCTAAAGATACGGTCAGCGGCCTCATACCGAAGGGCCAAATCGCAAGATATAATATATATCACGATGGCGGTCGCGGTAAAGTACCCATCAGTCCTAAACTACATATTCACTAAAAGCACCCGGAGGGGAAGTTGGAGATGGGCACGGATCCGGACGTGAGAGGTGATGCCATACAAGCGGGCATTCCGGGAATCGTCCGGCAAATGATATCTGAGGGGTGCATTGAAGATTTGGCCCTTTGTAAATGCCTACATTACACGATTATATGTCTTCTAACTATGGTGCGCGGATTCCTCCTTTTTAGTTGAACATTGATGCCATCTGGCAGGGGTAACTATCTCTGGCACAAGACAAAAAATTTGAAGATCGCCAGAGGCTAATGAATGACCTGGAAGCGGCGTACATAGAAATCCTGACGGGAATGAGGGTGCAGAAGGGTATATATACCAGACCCAGAGTTGGAATGGAAGCCCTAATGTAGTTGTCGAGTGATCCTAGAGTGACCCCTCAACTAGCCCGGTCTATCATACCTAACTTCCCTTTCAGTCCATATTTTGCCTTCCGCCTGAGCCTGAACCCCCCACTTGATTACCCCTCGAGATAGCCATCGGTTCCTGTATCATCACTACCTCTTTTATTTGTCTTTTGTAAGATCTTTTCCTGCATCAGCCCCTCCGTACCAACGCTTTTTCAATCATTCCATGCATGGTCACGACGTACGCAGTGGTGGGGAAGGAACTCTCCAGATCTAGATTTCCAAGACGAACTGGAAATGGGTAGCTTTATTCGGATGGGGCGGGGCGGGTAATTCACGTCGCGTAATTGATCGAATTTTTCCGGCTTTCCCTCTATCGTTTGCTGGTAAGTCTCGTCTCTAACCTGTATGATACATCTTCAAGTAAATCATCGTATCGTTAGACCACATGCTTTTCTTTTCCTTTCTACCCTCTCTTCTCGACTAATCACCCCCACGCACTAGAAATGTATCGTGACCAAACTATGTTAACCTCACCCACTTCCTCTTGTGTTCCCTAGCTATCCGCTATTCGGGATATTGTACACCAAAGATGATTCTCGATACGAACCAGCAGCTCGATAGAAAATCGCATGTCTCCCTCACTAACCACCCATGCCCCTCTCATACCTTATATAAACCTGCGAAGGCTGAGCTCTTCTTTATCGATGTACTAGCGGTCACCGCATGTATCGCATCATATCCGGGAAGCTGGGAGATGCGCAATGGTCGATCGGCAGTCCGGGCCGAGGACGTCGAACAGAGAATATTTGTAAGCCCGGACGATTGCTGCATCGAGCTGCTACCCCCCCCAGTCTCCATGTTATGACAATACGGTAGCAATCCTATTCCACCGGCATGATCCCCTTCCGTAAGCCCCCCATACTAACCCACCCAGCGGAACCAACTTCACCTCTAACCTAACTGAACCCTAATCACCACCTCGTAACTCTTTTCTTGAACCACAGAGCGCACACGATGACTTTTTGATCGCTCGAGATCCCACGCGTAATCCCGAGGCCGCGCGGTTGGCTTGGAAGCTGGGTTTTCCGCTGTTCGCTGTCGCAGTGGGGATGCGCTCCTCGTGGGAGATATGGTGGCACTTCCTTTGCGGTGCTGGGAGTGTTACAGCGAAATTTTGCGAAGGCGTTGGATCGGGGGCTGGTTTGGTGGGTTATTGACATGTTTGTTAGGTGAGGTTGAGGCTAGACCGGAAGGAGTGATTGTGCTGTCCGAGGAAGAGAGAGAGGTATGAAGGGTGTGCGTCTGGGGGGGTTAATGCGAGTATTTTAGTGCTGGTTGGTTCGTCGGGATGGGCGGAGGAAGAGCTGGAGTGGAGTGAGGTGGGGAGGGTGTGCCTGTACTCGAGTGCTCATACGGTACGAGAAAGGGGGTATGGTTCTGGACGTCTTAACTGTACACCTCAGAATTTGTGACGGGGGACGGCTTGGCAAAAGAAAAATGTATGTATGTTCAATTCCCAGCAAGGTTAGAGTTTTTTATTAATTGTCAAGCCACATGAGGTATTAGGGAGAGTAATTTTAGAGAAAATGATAACACATCATTGGCAGAAAAGAAGTGATTGTAAATCTAAAGAAAATAAATATTTATATAATATACCATGATAATAATATTATGATCTATTGATATTTTATATAATGATATGTGGCTTGAACATATTAAAAATAACTATGTTAAGTCTAGGACTTGAACATCTGTTCACTTTTTGAACTTGTGGCTGAATGCCAAGCCGTCCCCCGTCACAAATTCTGAGGTGTACAGTACACTTAAGACGTCCAGAACCATATCATAGAAGGAGGGGGTGTGGCTGACAGATTACCGTACCTGTGGCGTTGTGTTGGTGTAACGTAAAATGGACAGCAGCTACGGGTACCGTACTGCTCGTACAATGGTATTGTGAGATTTTGTGATACCAATCAGGACAGGTTGGTTCTCAAGGGATGGCACGCGGGGTCTAAGCCAAAGTGAGAGAACTTTCGCTGTTGCACAGTGGGTGGGTTTCTATCCTCTTTTTAAATACACTTTTGTTCCCGAGAATTATTCGGGAAACTCTTTTTCTTGTCGTTCCACCCGCACGGGAGGGCATCATGTGCCAGACTCCTCATTGTGTTGATTAGTCATCTGTCAGGAACATCGCGGTGTCGAGTCAGGAGGTGGCCCGGAGGACAGAGGTACGGTAGTCCAACCGGCACATACCGGTATGAGCATTATCCCGACTGTGCTCAGCGCCTCTGCGTCACGGCGGTTCACAGTACAGCACCTGGCCTGCGGTAGGCCGGGACTGCGTTTTGGAGATCTGCTTAGCGAGCTGTAATACGGTAGGTGAGTCTCCTGAACCCCGGGCCGATGCTGATAAACCTAATGTTCAAACAATTAAGCTTCACCGCCACCATCCCATCGTCAGCTCTCCCACAACTAGCAATCGCAATGCCGACAAAAACTTGCGCGGGGGCCTCCCAGCAGTCGACATTCCCGGGCCGACAACCCCTCGACCCTAACCTCCCCGACGCCCTCGGCCGAACGCCCCTTCACTGGGCCGTCTGTAACAACAACATAGAAGTAACGAGACTACTCCTGCGCCGGAAAGACCTCGACCCGAACCGACAGGACGAGCAGGGCTCATCCCCACTCTCCCTGGCCGCGCGAAAGGACTACCGCGAGATCGTCGAATGCCTCCTGGGCCGCGAGGACCTCGTTCCCGACCTTCCTGACGAAGTCGGCCAAACGCCACTCTTCTGGGTCGCCATACGCGGAGGCGAGGAGATAGCGAGGCTCCTACTCTCACGGAAAGATGTCGACTTCAACGCTCTCAGCCTCATCGGTCAAGCGGCTATCTCCTGCGCGGCCAAGTACCGCAATTCCGGCATCGTCAAGATGCTGCTGGAGATGGAGGGGATAAAGGCAGACTTGCCGGATAGATATGGGATGACGCCGTTGGCTTGGGCGTGTCAGATTGGGGATAAGGAGACAGTGGGGTTGCTGCTGGAGCGGGATGATGTGGACCCTGATTCGGTGGGGTATCGCTGTACGAGGCCGTTGGCCTGGGCTGCTATGAATGGGCAGGAGGAAGTTGTTAGGATGCTTCTGGGGACTGGGATGGTCGACCCGGGGTGGGTGGATCTTTCTGGTCGCGCGGCAATCCATTGGGCGACGCAATTTGCGTATTTCGGTGTGATAAAATTATTGGAGCGATACCGCACCAAGACGAGAGAGGCGCCGATGGGGTGCGATCCTAGGTAGCGTCAGGTATGCTTGGCTGGTTTTGTTTCCCGCCCTCCCCGCAGGGCAGGTGCGGGTAGCGAGGTCAGTTTTAGTGTTCCGACCTAATACTTTTTAATCACAAAGCACCCTCCCAACGCTATAACTGGCAACGCTGCACTTCACATTCTCGGTGACCCACCATACCTGAAGATCTCTAGAATGAAATCACCACTCTTGAGTTCTAATCCTACGCTTGCCAATAGTTAGCATGGCTGAACCCCCATCCCTAACTTATGCCTCTATCGGGACCTCATGCCCCTGCTCCTTCCTAAATCCTAGGCGCTAAGTTAAATATATATATCTCCCGGGCCAAATACAGCTGATAGGCTTTCCGGTGGTTAGTATTGGTAGCACCGGCCACCGCTCATTCCGCCATGCGAGATCCAAGCCCTAATCAACCAACATCTATCCGGGTGCCCTTGGAGACCCCGTCACACTGCAAACACCCCACCTCCCCCCCGATCTTCATGAGCAAACCCTGACCCTAGCCCTGTGCCCCATAACTACGGCAGCTACCGCTCCAGCCAGTGTCTACAGATTCTTGTTTTCGATTCGACAGTTGTGATGCACGCCACACCTATCACCTCCGGCCCATCGCGTAAACCTACCCGCAATTCAAATATTTTGCACCGGGACTTCCGAAAATGGCTGTAACTCAACACCGTCCCCGCACGGCCGGCGGGCAGTGAAGGACTCCTATGTGATCGCGTACGGCTTTGTAACCGCCATTGGGTGGTTTCCCCCACACAGGCTTCCGCGACCGAGGGAGGGGTAGAACAGACGTGGCCGCGTTCAGTTTTTTACTAGAGAGATCGAGAATATTGGTTTCACTCTGTTGGTCGTGTACCGGTAATTGCACGCCGCACCGAACACCCACCCTCAAGATTCATCGTGAAATTATCTCGCCTCTCGCTCGAGCCTGGGATTTGAGGTCTTTGTAAGGACCAACTCGCCACCGGGCCAGGGTATATATCATGCAAATCGGCTTATGGGCATGGCCCAACGGCATTTTCAGCAGCTGGTGGAGATTTGTATACGTGCAGTTATCCCGATGATTCTCTATTGTCAACCGCAGAATTGTCGAAGGTTGCTTTTTTGACTTGCGACGGGATTGAAGGGGGCACTCTGTTTGTTCTTACTGGGGGATATCATGGCTCTCTAGAACACGGCAAATGATGGGTAATAGTAAGTAGATAAGAGGCAGTATCTCACAGGAGCCGGTGATGACACAACGGCCCTCTTTCATTCCTGTAGGGGCAGACAACCATCAAAAAAAACCCCGGTCGGGATTTGTGTGGCGAGGGCGAGGCAGGGAAGGGAGGGCATAATATAATGAAAGCGAGAACTATATAAGGTGAAAGAAGGGGGAAGAAGGGACACTGATATTTCAAGAAAGGAAAATTGAAGCTGTACGATAAGTTGAGAATCGCATTCCCACGGTGGAAAGTCTCTTATTCCGCAACACTGGATAGAACCATAAACCCGGACTTTCCCCATCCAGCTTTCCACATAAAATTTCTACAAGATGCGAGTGATTATCTGTGATGCACCCAACGCCGGAGCAAGACCGGGTCCCACATGCCGGCCACGAGCTCCTTGGACGTATCAACTACGTAAGCCTATCCTAGCTGCCCTGCCCGACCATAATATTTGCCCCCTCTCGGGCCCTCTATCACTGGGAGTTGAGAAGGGGGAGGTACGGTAGATTTTTTCTCCACGTAGGATTAGAAAATTATTTCGACGGAAGCAGGCGGTTCTAGGATTTTATAGAGAATCCGGGCGTTTTGCTGGAACCTGCTTGGGGGGGGGGGTTGGCCCGGTTTTGTTTCCAGATTCGTTTATACACTCCGTTCCGAGCTCTTTGGTGGCTGTCGATTTGCCCTCCTGATTGGAGTGGCCTCTGGGTGTGTGATGGGGTGGTGGGTTACTTGGTTTCCTTTTGCTCGGACTTGCATTTGGTGGGCGTTGCATCCTCATACGCCATTTCTAACCGGAGCGCGTGCAGTCCTGTGTTTTCACCTTCATTTCCAACGGGCTCCTTCCTCTTGGACCCGTATTGTTTGAGGGGTCACAATACGTGATAGGCTAGAATTCTCAGGGTCTTTGTGAGTGTTGGAGGCTTCGTTGGTTTCTTTCTACTCTTTTTCTTTTGCCTATCTTTTCCGACTGGCATGAGCGGCTGGGCGTGTTTCAATTGCGGAGACTGCTCTTTCCACGATTCGCCCTTTTCCAAGGCATCGCTTGCTTAGTGGTGTTCTGTGGATCTTGTTGGATCCTCGGGGGAGGGAAAAATATTGAAATTCGCAGCCGTTCTTAACACCCTGAATCTCCGCTACACGCCTGGGGTCCGGTACGAGATGTACTACGCAAAGAAATAACATGGTCTTAGGGTGTGCTAGATACCCCACCTTTTCCTTTTTCGTTCTGCCTAAAAATAATGGACCGTCTTAAATATCCGAAATGGGTAGAAGCAAGAAAGAGAGCGGGGAGAGTCCGGAAGCACAGGTGGTGACTATGGATTGAAGGACACTCCTCCCGAGCCCTTCGTATCATAGACTCTTGATGCAGCCGGCGCAAACATTCGAAACGGAGGGAAAAGTAAACTTGCAAAGATCTGATGTGGAAAATCTAATTTGATAAGCCGAATTTCTCCCCGCCCAGACTATCCGGACCCTTCTGGTGTTATGGTATCTCACATGTCACACTAGATCTGTTGAGCCCCTTATCCGGCGATCCGAGTTGCAGAAGGAAGCTCTCGTATGAGAACCCGGAATCTTGACCGTGTGATGGGAGTATTGGGAGTGAAAAAGAATGTACATACCTGGAAGACTTAGGCACGACGGGCCACGGAGTAGACGGGACATGAATCCAAGCGCCCTGCATGATTGGGTGACTCGGTGAATCTGCCGCCCCCACTCGCAGTCCCAGGTAGGCTTCCGTATTGCTCAACAGAGTCACACCCCGCCCCCGTTGTGCACTAGGTTTTATCCGTCCCCGAGAGTGGCCATTCTAATTGTAAACCCGGTTAGCTAGGGCCCCACATTTCCTTGCTTCGCAAAGTAATGCTTTCCATACCAGAGAGAAAGGGGATATGCTAGCTGTCTGAACTCGTTCGCGGTGTTCCCAGGGTTGTGGAGAAATCAAAGTAGTCATTATTTTACCCAGCAACTACGGCAAAATCCGAAAGTATATCCCAGCAACGATTTAAGGTATGGGGATTTATTCATTGCCCTCGCTGGAGGTGTTCATCCAATTTATTTCCCACAATAGATATGTGGAGTTGAACTAATAGAATATCATTCAAGTTCTCCCACCTTAAGACTGATGGAAATGGTTGCTTCTCGAGATACGCCTAGTTCTCTTTTCTTGGTGCAAATTTAGCGAGAGCCGAGCCGGGGCCTTTCCCAACGAGATCAAGTGCGCTCAGTCCTTGGTGTCGGGTAGAGTATTGGAAAATGACTGCTAATCCTGAGCAGTATATTATCCTTATGGGTTGTCGAGGTTGGAAGAACAAGCATTTAGTTTTCTTTACCTTTCAAAATTGCCATATATTGCAACGGGGGCCCTGCGGCCGCCCCGGATATTCACCACCCGGACGGATGGCAGAAGGCTATTCACTGCCATTCACTGCCATCTTGTGCTCCTGCCAGTTTCCCCCTGGGAGTCCTGACCGCCGTGAACACAGAAAAATAGCGCCGACTCAATAATATTCTGTGGTCACACAGGGGGGGGGGGGGGTGGTTCATCCATAGGGAATCCTATGCAGCGATAAAACCCCATAATATCGGTACGGGGGTGTAAAAATTGATGACCACACTGTACTGTACATGGGTTAGGCATAGAAAAAGCTAGAGGGAGCAGGGCTAGGACTTCCGTCAGGGCATCATAGTATAGTGCGCTAAGGGCTAGTAACATAGTAGCCATTCGTATCCGTATTTTTCAAGAAAATGCAGCAAGTTTGCAAGGAGGTCGATAGTGAAAAGTAGTTTGACCGTAAAACAGCCAACCTCACAGATGAGTCCGGCTAGGTTCTTGTTTCCAACCTGGAGGTGCAAAATGATTTCTCAACTTTTTATTGTTATTCCGCCGATCGCGAACCGCACTCCTAAGGGTACCCGTGCCAAGGTTGTGGATCAGTCACAACCCTTGCTACTCTCAAAGAGAGTGCCTAACAGCTCAACGGAAGTAACAGCTCAACGGCACTGTCAATCTGTATGTGAATTTAAGGATTGCGAACCACTACAAAACATTCTCAGATGCTTTAAGTGCCCTTCTGACTTTCTCATACATTGTTTTAAGTCTTTGCAAACAAGTCCTCCATTTTTTTCTCCTCTCTCTTACGTAAAACTTTTAGCGTGAAGGTGCCGTTGAGGTGTTGTGCACTCTCTTTGAGGGTACCCAGGGTTGTGACAGAGTCACAACCTTGGCACGGTTATGGCCCAGAGTCGGATGTTACCACCTCAACTCCCAGTTCCCACAGGGCAGGTTTTGTTTCCCCTGCCCCACGTGGTGGATTGTTCAACAATAACTCATTTCCGAGCGAGAATTGAACTCCTGGGCCCCCGCTAATTGCGGCAAAGGTTAATTGGTTCTTGACATATTAACCACTGCGCCAGCTAGGTATTTCACAACAGACTACCTTGGGAATTAATACTTATCCTCCAGGCAGGTGGATTTGAATATTTTTTATTTATTTTTCCCGGAGGTTAAATAATATTATGATCAATATTAAACTTTTTTATGCTTTACTAGATTGGATACACCTTTGAGAGGTGAGGGGATACGAGCGCTGGTCACTGATATCTGACAAAAGGGTTCCTGCACGTGGAGCAATCATAGTGCAACTATTAGCGTAAAAAATGAGACGGCAAGTTTGACAGCGAGCAAGATGTTATAATTTGGGTGGGATGGAGGAGTGCAGATATACAGTTCCAGTTTCTAGTAAGTGTGCGAAGAGAGAGTACTATAATGCAGTACTTAAGACTCAAGATAATTACATTTTGAGCTTTGATTCCACCGTTCGGGATGGGGATCGCGAGCATCAGTGCCTAACTCTAGCTCAATTCAATAATTCATCGCTTGGAAAGTCCTTCCTCACTCAATGGAGCTAGACGGCCTCTCTATTGGGTGGATCCCAGGACGTGACTGCCATCTCTGGCACTTAATTTGGACATTGTGCACAGGATATGAAATGGATTTGACATTGGAGGCCGTGGCTAGAGATCTCCACTTCCCCGGCACTGTAGCTGATCTATCTTATCTGTCTTGACATTTGAGCCCCCCTTAACAATCGTACAATATCCCCCGTGCTAAAACTCCTCTGCCTGCTGCCCCCCTAATTCCTGATGTCGCACCGGATATGGAGACCGCTTATTGGTACTGGATAGGTAGGATGGTACCAGGCACAAGCATCAAAGAATCAAGCGAGAAATTCCCGGTTCACATTCGATTTTTTTTTACTCTACATATCCCTCCCAACAAATTTTGCTTCAAGTTATAGTTCCTGGTGCGTGGCCCCCAACACATCTCCGTGCACCCTGGCCTGTTCTTAATGCTTCACACCGAGGAGTATGTACACTGACCCACTACAACTCAGGGAATACCCTCCTCATTTTCGGGCAATTTCAGTTATCTATCCCCGCAAAAAGGTAGAGGTAGGATTGTATGGTATCGTGCTAAAGTGAAAACTGAAAGAGGGGTGAGAATGCTGCACAAACACGAAATTGACTTCTATAACAGGGTGCGTAACCCTAACCCTGCAAACACTCCCAAGCCCCAAACTCGGGAAATGATTAATTTACATATTTGTTGAACGGGGTCGTACTTGGAGAAACCCATTATGGTTTTTACTACCTCCCAAGCACAGGGATGTGAGAGTATCTTTCTGCTGTTTCTCCTTTTTTTTTTTTCTTCTTTCATACTTCTCTCCGCACCACTCTACTTGTCCTCTAGCTGTGACTTTGGCTGGTGATTACTGGTCTGAAGCGATACTCAGCTGTCGGTTTCCGCATAAGGTTTGCGATGCTAGAGCGCTGAGCTGTTCCGCCCTCACCAGGATCAAAAGTCTGTCCAAGAGCTTTCTCTACGCGCTCGCAACTGCGCCAGGACACCTTACCCGTAACAATTGTGCATCTCGCAACCTTTCCGTGCTGCTAGGGGCGTTGGGGTATAAGGATATGTGCTTTATGAGAGGTAAATATAAATACCATTCCCCAGTTGTAAAGGCTGCCCCCGGAGAGGAGAGTAGTTGCGGTATCGCCACGGGCAACTAGACCTCCGGAGGAACTTTTGATTTTAGGCAACGCTCGTAGAGTTCTGTTCGGGTGCACACCGACTATCACTGCGTTACCCTTTACCAGCGGATTTCTCCATCACATTCTAATCCGGGGGCCCGCGCCAATCGGAAATGGGCACTCGCCCCGCTCCCAGGTAAGGTATTCAACCGTGAGGATGGTCAGGCGTCAAAGTGAATCATATTTCCACGCGAATTTTTGTCAAATCCTCACATCGGAATTTTTGCCGAAATGGAGAATCCCAATTCGGCTCAAAATAAGAATAAGAATAAGAATGGGGGATATATAATATGCTCTGGGTGTGTTCTTGCTGATTCCCTTCTCCATCCGGGCGGATTCATAGGATAATTCTATACGCCTCACGAGCGGCATTGCTTGACAAAACGGGGCGTCAACCGAAAACCCTTCCAGAACACGGGCCGCACTCCTCACTCGTTGTTATTCACGGCGAGTGGCTGCAGTCCGATCCTCCGGGAACACTCTCGGACATCTGGCCAGTGTGCTGCTATACCTACAGTGATTTGGAGAAATCTGCTGACAAACTTCTAGAGACAACCCTCGCCCAGGAGAGGTCATAATATATCCACCATCTAGTAAGTTCATGCCCGGCGCGTTAGCTCATGCCCATTTTCTAATGACTAATAGAGGGACGGGAGTTGGTCGGGTGGGTGGTTTCTCTTGTAGCACCACACCTCGGTGACGTGGATTAGAACCACCCCTTCCACTGCCCACAAATACAGTCCTTTCCGGGACACTAGAGCCAAGCGTGTGTATTCGATAGCCTGTTTCACCATCACAGCCCCCACTTCACCCACCCCTCCCCCAAACAAGCGTTGGTTTCCATCCGAGCAAGTACTACATTGTAACTCTAGCGGTAGCTGCATCCCCCGGTACTTCGGCATGGATGGAGAATGTATTACTAGTTGAGGGAGAGGAGAGCAAGATATGTGTTGGTTTGCGGACGAGGTGTGTTTTCAGAGCGCTGGGTGGATGGGTGGAGGGAGGCACAGATGTGGGGTGCCCCCATGGTGTGGTCGTATGATATGCTACGGAGGACGGTGGCGGGGGAGCGGTGGTTGGTTAGTAAGTTAGCTTGCTATTCCTTCCCGGCTATAAGTGAGATGCGCACAAAGGATATTATATCCCGGGGCCAACACAAAAGATACCCCCCTCTTTTCGGGCAATTTTGGCTGGGGGGCGAGTACATTTAGGATGTATTTGGAAACGACCGTTCCCTTCTGAAATGTACCAAGCCGACCGTTGCGAAACGGAAGTGGTCCGTTTCCACGCCGGCAACCGTTCCAAAACAAAATGGTCACGAATGCTTCTCTTCCTGCCAAACAAAGCCTTAGGAAGTTTGGGGCGGCTAACCCTTAGATTTTTTTGACTCGGGGATAGGGCGTCTGTGCACCCGGGGAAGGATCAGCGGTCGCATATATCATGGCTAGCCGCGTCCCCGGCACTTCCAAGACGGGGTTTTAGGGACACTGGTAGGGGAATGGAAAAGGCTTCGTTCGGTTAATAACTGAACGGACTGTTTGAGTAGTGGATTGGCGATGTGCAGCCGTTCATGGAGTGGATTTGGTGTTCTGTTAACACGCTTCCGTTCATAAAAACAAGTGGCGAACGGTCAAAAGTGAAATGGACCTCTGAATGTCCTTTCCATCAGCCGTTCATCTTCCTGAACAATCCTGCCTCTACCATACTTTCATCATGCCTCCACGCTGACACTCACAAAATCGCATCACTGAGAAGCCTGCAGTATGTATGGCATACATGCACCGGTTCTGGTTGCCTTGCAATACTTCTACTCTCTCTGTCGGAGCTTTCATTAACGAGTTGCTCCGTAGACATCCTCGCCCACTTTTTGATATCTTTCGTGCACCGGTGACCACATTTCAAGATCCCTGCACTTGGTTGTGAAAAATGGAATTATTCCTTGCTCAATGAAGTACACGAATGAGTCTTGAACGGATGCTGACCATATTACTCTGGATGGTCGGTCACAATCTGCATAGCCGTGATGGTCGGTTAAACGGTCAGCTTAGCCGAACAACTCTCATACCAGTATGTGATTTCTAGTGACTGTTCCAGATCGCTGAACGGTTGCATTTGGAATAGCTAATGAATGGTCTATTGTTAACCGAACGAACCCTAAACAATCCCGCTAGCATCAAGAACGCACTCACGTTCATTGACATTGTTATATATCTAGATGTTGTAGAGGACAAACCTTGTGAATCTGCATTAAACATTACAGAGAGAGAGAGAGAGAGAGAGAGAGAGAGAGAGAGGAGGAG
>LN891111.1:43288-58359 GCA_900010015.1 Tuber aestivum | reverse complement strand
GAGAGAGAGAGGGAGGAGCGAAATGTAAGATTGGCTATCGCGAAAACTGTATGCATTATGGGGCTTATACTGGAATACATGATCTACCCATCAACGTCTATTAGTTGATCAATCAGTGAACCAATCAGAGTAAACACCAGTCCCAATTGGTTTAACACCTAGCCTCAGACCCATGTTGTAATCCGTACATCCGTTAATCACCCCGGTTAGTCCCAACTTCAACTTCAACTGATGGATCCCAATCATTTATAGGAGGAAAGGGCTAAGAGAACATCGAATAGCGTCTATTAGTAGTCACCCTTTTCCAAAACGAAAGCCTCTTGGATTTATCCTTGTTCGGCGGGGCTCGAGGTTGTGGCGAGGAAGGAAGCTGGGAAACAGCACCAGAGGCAATGCTCTCCTGAATAAACTTTCTCAAAGGTTCGGTTTCGGGAATGCCGATAGAAGCTTGGATAGACTTGGCAGGAGGTTGCCTATCCTGTGCCGTGGTAGTGGGTTTGTCGAGGGGATTTGGTTCCTTTTCTCTCTCTGCTTCAACTTCCTGCCGCTGACCGAGAACTTGGTCTATACTCAGCCCCAGAGGTTGAATCTTAGCAAGCTGTAGATAGCCGCCATCACAAGAACCACCCTTAATCACCATATCTTGCCCCTCCCTATTACAACTATCCTCCACCCCCTCCTCAACAGCGGTAGAGCTCCCCGGCTGATCAATCCCACTCCCGGTGCTTGGAGAAAATGAGTGAACCCATTCTCCATCACTGTCGCTAGCACCGTCCGATACATAAATGTTCGGATCCATCAATTCATCCTCTGGAGGGATCGCTTGCATCCATGTGTACACTCTAGCTTCAAGTTCTTGCCTCATCTGCATCCTCATCTGGTGGGCCGTGATGGCCGTTAAATTCTTTTGGGAGGGGCTGTTGCTCGGGCCTCCTTGGTGTGCGGGAACGGAGATGAATTTGCCGGTTTGGGAGCAGCCTTGATGAGAGTGCCCAGAATGGCCGAACTGTGGGTATGTTAAGTGCGCTGTTATATGATGCAGTCTGCGTGAAGGGGAGGAATGGCTTACAGCTAAACGCCTAAACAGCCTTTGCACAGGTGGGCGAACACGGTGGGAGACAAAAAACTTGAGACCGTCCACGGTGTTCTCCTTTATCGTGTGGAGCATGTTTGTGTCTATGATTGATTTCATGGATAATTTTTCTCTTTCTCCTTGTATTTTGGTATGCTAGTGGTGGTGGTGGTGGTGGCGGCGGTGGCGGTGGTGATGGTGATGGTAATGGTAGAGAGAGAGAGAGAGAGAGAGAACTTCCGTCTTCTTAGGTCATGGATGGGGGGATGGGGGCGTGGAGTTTTTTTTGCCTTCTAAGGTGTTGGCGGGTTGGAAAGTTGGGCATTCAATTTTCTTCTCTCCTTGGACCCGGCTCTTTCTTGAAATTGATGCCCTCTACGGCGAAGGCGACCACGTAAGTTGTATGCATTCATTGCATTTTTATACGATTAAACTTACGCTGCTCAAATTTTAAGTTTTGCTGCCGCGGGAGGGGATTCGTTCGATACCCACGTTCTCACCAACTTCATGGCTGCAGTGTTTGAGGGATCGCTTCAATACCCTCGCAATCCACCGTTATTCCCCATGCCGGAAGGGTTCATGGGGCCACCGCAGAGAATAGATGTTGAAGAACCGCGATTCCCTCCTTGTCCTCTTTCCCCCCACGATGTCTACGAAACAATAACATACCCAAGGAAGACGTACAAGTGCATCTAATGGTAGGACACATCACGGGCAGTATTTTAACGCAGTACACGGGATGATCTTTCAGGAGTCGCACGTCCCGCAGGGTGGAATTAAGCGCATTTCACGGATCAGTTATTTCTCCCCTTTTCTCCACATTCTCAATCCCGACGGTCGGATTGGATAGAGCAGTATTGAAATCAGATGGTTGAGGGAGAACATTTTATTAAATCACTGTATGTTCACTCATAGCAGCTCTCGAAATCTCCGAGTGGGGATGGGCAACAAGCGCTCCGCCCTAGGAGATCAGGAAATCACCTCAAAGAGTAATAGATTCCACGATACAAGGTAATGTGGCCATAGTCTACAGAAGGATGCTGTCATTACCAAAGCCGGGGGGTTTTTATTGTCATTGTGCACAATTACAGCCGCTCTTTAGGTATCCAAAGTGTGAGGAACTACAAACATTATCCGGTTCACGCCGCGTTTATCAGAAAACTTTTCAGATGTTCTATGGAATATTCCAATAGCTGCACATCTCACCCTCCGCCTTGCCCAACTTCCCGAGGACACTCTCAAATCCGCTCCTTTTGCACATCACTCGAAATCCCCAAACAGTATTTCCTCAACCACAGGGGCCCATCCCTTCACAATCTCGTCCCTCTGCCCCATCTCCTTCCAATCTACCACATCTTTCAGAGACAGCTCTTTCAAGACTGGAAACAGTACTAGGTCTCCGAGTCTCGCAATCTCAAACTTCCCCACAAGCTCGCACTCAACAAGCGCACTACCCAGACGCTGTCCCAGATCAACCAACGATTTCTCCGTAAGTCGTGTCTCATGAAACCCGAGTCTTAGCACTTTAACTGTGTCTGGGAATTCGTGCACAAAGGTTGCTATATGTTGGTCCTGGAGGGATGGTGAAGTTATCATTCCGGTTACACTCAGATGTGTTAACCTCTGCAGGTTGCGTGGTACAACGAGGATCTCTCCTGGTGGTATCTCGATGTGGGAAGGTGAGGAGGTGTATGTTACACAAAGATACTCCAACTCTGGACAAGTTTTGGAAAACCTTTCCAGAAAGTTCTCCGCAGGGTCCACAAGTATGATCTCCGCCCTTGCCAGTATTCTCAGGTCCCCGGACAGAAGGAGCATTCCGGCGGCAGACACGGTGCACGTCAAACCGACCAAACCCGGGAATAGATCTTCTCCTCCGGTGTGCGCTCGTGCGGATACGACAAAGTCCTCGCTGACCACCCCGCCCATCCCCAAGATTTCTAAGCTCCGCCGTGAGGATAGCTCGCAAAACACCTCCTTTGTTATCAATCTTTCCATGCCGTACATGAGCACAACTCTCTTCAACCGCTTCGCTCCCTCCAGGAAACGCAAAAAACCTGCCGGCGTAACCACATCGCGTGGATTATCTATGAGGACTTCTTCCAAAAGTGGACATTTTCCCTACCTCACTCGTCCGTTAGCCCTTCTCCAGTCTACTATTTATCCCGGACACTCACAGCTAAATCGCTCAGGAACTCGTCATCCAGCACACCCCCAAAGAACTCGAAGACGCGGAGCCTCGGCTGAAGATACGGTTCCAGAACCCGTCCGGAAGAATTAGCTTCGGAGGAATCGATGGTAATCGATTGAAGATTCGGTAGAGGAACGTCCCGAAATAGCGCATGATGCTCGCAGTCCTGAGGGTCCAGGTCCAAGCATTCTATCTTAGTGGCGGCAGACAGGAGATCGGTTCTCCCGAGGGTTAACAGAGGTAGAACTTGAGTTGGTTCCATAGCGCGTGCAAATTTGTGGACGGGTTTCCTTTTCAGCGTCAGGTTTTGTATGGTGCGGTCTGGTGTGATGTGGAGTTGCAAGGAGGGAGGGGCTACGATAAGCGGGACACCGACGTGGGGATAAGGTTATCGCGTAACTTAACTTATCCGCATGCAGGCAGCAGGCATTTGGCACGGTACGTACCGTACCCGCACCTTCTGACAGTTGCCAAGACGGGTACGAGTACCGGTACAAGGGACGGTTGTTCCCGCCCCTGGCCAGTTGTGCGGGGATTTACACGGTCGGGAATTACCGTAAACCAAGGGGTCCGGATGGCAATCCCTTTGCCTGTACTCGTACTTGTATTCAAACACTGTTGTTAAGGCTGCACTAGCTGTGGTAGAAGTGATAAAGCGAGGAAGTAGCTGGAAAGAGTATCCCTCGAAACAACTTAGACATTTAGCCTGCGGAGTGTACGGTACTCGAGTACAGTAGAGTGGTGAACACTAGCCTGTTTAATCCGTCGGGATTAAGTTTACGCAGACCCTCTCTTTCTGTCATGGCCATGTTGTGTTTTATGAACCTTGCAATATTCTGAGCACCACGATATTTGCATGCCACAAGGTTTTTCCTGTCACGATTGCTTGGGTGGGCTAGTGCTCAATATTTTAAACAGGGCTGTACTGTACTATGTTGAAGATGTTGAAGGTGATCTTCCCACAACGAGTAAAGGATAAACACAAGGGGTTGCATCGGGTACCCGTGTAGCCGTACGGTACGAGTACTGTTGTGAGCTAATAAGGCCCTCATATTTTGGGAAGCACCTAGGTACTTGCACCCGGAAGTAAAAACACAGGTGAGGGTGAGAACCGGTCTCACAGAAATCGCAAAAACTCTGTACCGATGAAAAGGACAAGGCTGAGATATTTTTTTTACCGGAGAAGTTGGATTCTAAATCGCACTCTGATGTTTTAAGCGAGGGTTTTTTTTTTTCTTCTTCTTCCCCCTCTTGGGCTTTTGTGGGAGCGCAGAGCCTCATCAGGAGAATTACGGTACATCCCGGCACCTCACACGGAACATCCACAACCGCCCCTTCCACCAGAGGTAGAACTACCGAATCGGCGCACCTGAACGGCACATAATTCTTATCATGCGTCACAACCGGTTGGCCTAAACATGGCCTTTAAAATACGGGTGGTTCAAGGGTTGAAAAGAGGGTGCACCGGTTTTTTAACGCCATGCCGTAGTCTGCATCTGCATCTGCGTGACCTGACGCCCGAGTCGGGGGGGGGTTTTTTTTTTTTAATTTAGTTTAACGGCTGACAGTCCACCGACGCGTGCTCGGGGTTAGTCTGTTAGAAATAGTAGGGGTATTTCTTCTTACCTCCCCCTCCTCGCTCTTTGCTAGATAGTGCAAGCGTACAAATGACGGTATTTACCTCCATTCAGGAGTAACGGAGGGGGTGACGGGAGGATGGGTAGGGATTGATACCGGTTTAGAAAGTGAGGGGAAGTGGGAGGTATCATTTGATGATCTGAAATACAAGGAAAATTGTGGGCATTTACAGACAGTGTTGGCGAGATTGGAGAGGCGGGAGAAAAGAAGAAATCCTCCACCATCCGAGCTCTTCCGACAGCACTAGTTCAGATTCAGTGCGCGTGATCGGTATCGGTATCCGTCTGCGATCTGTTTTGGTGCCCGCGATCGGGTGTCTCGGTTCGGCTGGGGTATGATCACTGCAGACATAGATGACTGTGCCAAGTGACGGGGAGCCAGCTCTGGCTATGGTGTGTTTCGACGTCTCGTTTCTTCGTATCATAAGACCCCGGTAATTGCATTGGATAGCTATTCCTTTACACTTTGCCTAGAAGTGGGAATCCCTTTTCTTTTCTTTTCTTTTCCTTTTCATTTTTAACTATAGCCCACCTGCCCGACCAGCTGCCGCTTGGAAACGTTATAGGTATCCGTTTACTCCTCCGGGGTCCAACTTCAACCAGGCGATAATTTCCGATCTTGCGCACTGTCTGGTAAGCGAAACTCACAGGGTTATGTTCAACACATTGGTGAATCATCGGGGTCCTGATTAAGCAAGTGGCCATTAGACAGAGCGATTCAAGTTTACCATCCTTTGATATCTTCCCCATTGGTCGGGCAGCTCTGGGGCCCGTGTGGACGACTACTAAGGTTGAAATAGTAAACGTACAGTGCACAGTTCGTGCGAGACCATCACAAGACCATCACAGGTGGATTTAGGAAGCCGGGGAGGAGGGAGGAGGGGTTACTGGTAGTCCGTGTTTGTCGATTGGCTTATCCCGGCACCCTTTAGCCGTTGGCGTCCTGGATTCCCTATTGATTGACGATCCACATGGAATGCCATCTATCCCGCTGATCGGCCTCCTACCGGTATTTCAATCTTTCTAGCCGGAGGACCACAGGCGTTGGCGGGTTGGACACGAGCAGCTTCTGGGTATTGTACATAGCGTTCCCTCCTGACAGTGACACCTCTGAACGGGCCCTGCCTGGCCCAGAAGGCAGGCCCCTATATGGAAAATACAGTGTCCCTGATGGTGGTGATGCGACTACAGGAGATGGCAGGGGATGCGCAAGGAAGCAAACATGCCAAACTGCGCGAGCTAGGTCCTGTGATTTTGCCTCCGCCCACCTACTTGTACACCCACTGAATTCCGAAAAATAAATGCACACTGGCAGGAACGAACAATATGCGAGAATGTTAAAGCTTGGATTTAACCTATGAAAATACCAGCCACCCGAGGATAAGCTTCTGGCCTTTATCTGCTTTGAAATGGCAATGGAGGAACGTTCCGCTCGTGCATACTAAGGAAGCATTACGTTACTGGGTATGGTAGCAATAATATCATCAATGGTAATGGCGGTAAAGTACTTATATATTACTGAGGGGAGCCCAAGCAAAGAGGGCCGAAGGCAGGATGTACGTCCGGGAGGAGTATTCGGGATCGGGAGGTCTGTACGTCCAATAGCGGGATGGCCTGGGAACTTTCTGCAGTCCCTTTCCGTCCTTTGGGAATGTTTTCTGATAATTGAGGGGTAGGCGTCTGCCCGTTGGTTCCCTACTATAGTACTATATATCGCCTTAAGAACGTCCAACCCCCCCCCCCCCCCCCCTCGCACCGTATCCCTCGCCACAATATCAAATCAGTAAATTTTTTTAGTTTCTTTACTGTCCTTGTATTTTAGACTCTACAGTACAGAATTGGTATCTGATATGTTTAGTACCAGAAATGACGGAGTGAAAACGATGGCCAGAGAATAGATGTGTCCTCGGAATTGATGTATCCGAAACATCACCTGCTGGCGAAAGCTGAATTGCGATACTTAGGACGGCGGGCGATCGCTCTGGATGGTAAATAGTGTACTGCACCGCACGGGGGCAAAAGTCTCTCTTTAGACCCGCTATTTCTGTCAAGACTATCTACCTTAATCCCCTCCTCAGGGGCCACAAATGTCCGAGAATCCCCACAAAACTTATAGAGCGTTATCAATCCCGTGGCTAGCGTGAAGAAAGAAAAACAAAAGTTGTCAAGTAGCGGGTTAATTTAAATGGAAGGCGGGTTATTCCATCGTCACATATGGCCACCTTCTGATAATGTATTTCCATAGATAAAATTGAAGTCACTTCGTCCGTCCTGTCTGGGGGGGTTGTGGATGATAAGTGCACTTATTTTGTTTGATGCTTGTGTAATTGGTTTTCTAGCCTGTGATGAGACTCCGGTACTCACTTTTTGACAGGGTAACGTTGGGGCTGTTATGAGGATGCGTGTTTTGGGGGGTAAAGTGAGTGGCGAAAGAAGACTTCTGAAGCTGGTGCTTTATATCATAGTATAGGACGTGGATGTTCGGTTGGGGTTAGTGTTGATGTGCTCTCGGAGGGTTCCCTTGACGGATAAGGGTTGAGTGGGGATGTTGGAATTTCGTTGGTGTCATGGGTATATAACTCGAGCCGAGAGCCTTCTGGTATCTGATCAAAATATTGGGGATTTAGCATAGAAGCGACGTGCGGTAGGGTTTAATGCCCGGTAGCGTTTCACTAATCTTCCGCACTTCGTGGGATATTGAAGAAAAATATTTCAATAGTTGACATGTTTTATTAGGATCAGGCTATGGTGGATAAGAGAGGAATTAGGAAAACGAGGATAGCTGCAGAAGGACCGGGTTGGGGAGAGAGTTGTTGAAAGATGCTTGGGGTCTGATCCCCTCTTGACCTTCAAACTGTTGATAGTTTCATGGTCTATCCGACTTCATCTGAGTCCATATATCCTCTGGAATGAATCCCTCCCTTTGATTTTCCGGTTTAACAACTGGTGGTGCGACACGCACGTGTTGCTGGAGACAGTCCTCCCTCTGATGCGTAATTAGCGTGAAAATAATTGCGCTGGCCTATTGTAACTTACAGGCCACCTACTGCTAGGCCTACCCTGCCATCTACACAATCGCCGGCCGTAAAGCGTGATCCCCCACAGTCCCCAAAGCCCCCGGTAGCGGTCAACCACCCCTGGGCAAGGAGGTCTCGGGCTGTCGGCCCTACCGTCCTTCGCTATAACGGGCATCATTGGATTTTAGGTACGAGAATAGGATGTTTTACGCCGTCCGCCCCAGGACCCTTGAGGACATTGCCGAGTGATGGATAATAAGGCGGTGGGTTGTTGTGGAAGCTATATTTTAGTTGTGTAATATTGAGGATGGAGAGGGGCGGCGGGTCGGAGGCTAATCGTTGGGGTTTACGGTATAGTACGGGGTACCTGGACACATGGTCAGTCTAGTGCTTGACTTGCCGGGGGTAGGGGGCCTCAGCATCCCATAAAGACGGACAATGGCCCATAGTCCATCCTGTCCCCTGCAGAGTGACATCCTCGGGTATCATCTCAACCACCAACTCTTCGGCCGCCAAAATTAGCCGAGCCCAATAAGTCCGTGTCCGCCACCTATCCCGCTTGGCCTAGATTGCTGTAGTTTACTGGTTGCCGTGGTATTTTGGTTGCCCTTTTGCCTTCCACACCGGTGGTTGTGGAGTTGTGTATCGTGTGTTGCTGCCTGAGGGAAAGGTGAAAGCGGGGAAGAGGGGCCACGTGACTTTATATACCCACTATCGCTAGCTAAGCCTCAATGTGAGTTACGATAGCAGAAACTCAAGCTGGCAAAAAAGAAACCCGGGTGGTGTCGTGTCGTAAGGCGGTGTCGTGTCGTAAGGCTCACCATTCCAGGAGCTCAGATTGTACCGATCAAGCAAACGCCCTCGCGAATCCTCTAGCTTGCTCGCGGGTTACATGTCCCTCCGCATGTCTTCGCAATATAGCCCACCAGTATCCAGGGTGCTTTCTCCTCGCAAACTATCCTGCTATTGGGATTACTCCATCAAATTGCTAACATCAATACGGCAACCCTTGACCTGAACCCTACCCGTTAATTTTATTTGGTAGAGTCTACTCGTAGTTTGAGAACAAAATGCGATGCCTTCAACATGTACCATAGAATCGTGGGCCAATTCATTACACCGGCGTTCCCTTGCTCGTACAATACGGGTGTGCTCCTTGGTAAACCTCCAAGCTGATCCTTTCTGTAAGCAAAAGGGCGAAAGCTGACTGTAGAATAGCTTTATAATGTGTTATCTTTTTTATGGGGAGAGACTTTTAGAGAAGAAATATCTCTTATATGGAGTTCTGTTCTATTCCAACAACCTCTCCCCTGCGGTACCTAACTTCCCTACACCTCGCTGAATAATTTCCATGGCGGCGGGAGGGCGGGTGATTATCATACTACCCGAAATCTTCTGCTTCTCTCAACCGATTGATGGTATCAGGTTGGCTTTCCATTTTGATGGTGCGGTACTACTTCCCCTCACTCAAAATTCGTTTGAGAAGGGTATTGCCCAGCATTTCGTGTGATGCGGGGACACCGTTCACGGGTAACTCCTACAGACGGAGGTATTACCTCTACTTGTATCCCTGGCTTTGCGGTTCTGATCTTCTGCGCTAGTTTTGGTGGCCTGGGGCAGCATGGGGGGAGGGATCGGGCGGCCAAGGTGGGGGTGAGAGCAAGATAGTGCGGACTTCCGATGTGAAGCGACCGGTATGTCTATTGTGTAACTTACCTTACTGTAGTGTAGGAGGAACTTGGTAACAAAAGAGAATTGTCCCACCAGTTTTCCATACGAGAGACCAATTTTCGATACGCGCATGTCTGTGAGCAGAGGGTGACAAAGTTCGATAATTATATATTAACAGAGGGCCTCACGCGGGGATCCTATTTTTTAGATGCCCGTTTACAGGAATTGCTCGCCAACCACTAAAAGTCAGCTCAAAGGGCGGGTCGAAATCCACCCAAACACTGTCGACCTGCACGGAATTTCGCAAAGCAATGGAGTAGGCCACCTCCATGCCTCGATATCAGTGTTGTGGACTCAATAGGGGATGCTACCTTGATGGGATGTCGTGAATGCGAAAGTGAAAGAGCATTCGGGGTTTGTGTGACCTACGTATTCCCGGAGATCCAAAGTCAAAAGGGGGCGATGGTAGCTGTTGATGGAATGCAAGCAGAATATGGGCTCAGCTGCTGGGATACCGTAAAAACTCGTTAAATCAGCAGTCCCCGATCGGCTCCTAATCTCCGTATTCCAAGACAGGACACCCTGAGAGGGAATAGCGGTTTCCAGACGTGGTATAGCTTGGGCACGCTGAACTGGGTAGCTCTCATTAATTGATATATGCCATTCTGTTAACCTGCCCTGCTAACCCTATTCTGGCTTACTCTTATGATTCTAGTTGCACACACCCCCTATGCGCAATAGCCAAGCCCCGATCCTAGATAGCTAATTTAACGAGTTTTTACGGTAGGGCAAGGAGCAGAAGTGGTGGCCCCCTACGGTAGTTGATAGTGATTGTGCTGGTACTCGTACTTGTACCGGGGGTTGTGGGTAAGTCTGTGGAACTGTCTCGGATTGGCCATCAATTGTCTATCCAATAACGAATAAGGTGGGCCACCTGTAGGTTTTAGTAAGCACATCACGATCATCAATTGTAAGTGTGAATCTCTAGCTTCCTTCTCACAATCACCTGGATTTCAAGTCATACACTGATAACCTTCTACGAATTTTTTTACCCGCTTCTCTCTGCTTTGTTTCTTTTCATTATATATTTAGTCTAGTGGATACAATGAAGTCGAAAGGCTGTCGGAGAGACTATGTCGGTAAAGGAGAAAGCGTAAAGGACCGTGAAACTACACGTGATGAGCGTATCCAAATCATCACTTTACGGCAAAAGGTGAACATGACTTGGAAGGTAGGTGCAAATAAGATGGCTCATAATATTTGGATCACTAATGTGTAATAGGATATTGGTTGGAAAGTAAACCTAGATTTCTGTACCTGTCAGAAAATATATCAGCGTGTAATGCTTAACGGTGGCTCACCTTCAAACCGACTTCGTTGTGGCCGCCCTATGATATTTGACGAAGCGGAGAGAGAAAGGCTCTGTGCCTTTATCATGCAAGATAAGAGAACTCGCCGTTTGCAATGGAAGGAGGTTATCCTAGAAATAGGATACAACTGTTCTGTTCGAACCCTGCGGGATGTTATAGGATCTCTGGGATATCACAAGCATCTTCCACGTAAGAAGTAGAGTAAACCTCAATTCTATTGCATTTTTATTCTTCTATTATACAAGTTTTAATTACTAATTCTTTAAATCTAATACAGATGGGGTATCCAAAGCCAAAATAAACCCAAGCGTGTCCGGTGGTACCAGGAGCGATTAAACTGGACGGAAGAGGAGTGGAAGCGGACTCTTTGGACTGATAAGTCCAATTTCAGTACTGCTGGCTTCTCTCATCGCCAATGGGTCACACGGCGTGCAGATGAGGAGTACTATCCAGACTACATCAATGAAGTATGGGAGTTTGGAAGAAAAAGTACTATGGTCTGGGGTGCTTTTTGTGGAGAACTAAAGTCACCACTTTACATTGTGCCTCCCGGAACGACTATAAACTCTAAAAGGTATCATGATAATGTCATTATACCTTACTTAATTCCTTTCTGGCATGAGGCCTGTGAGGAATATGGTTGGGTAAAAGTGGTAGAAGATAATGCACCGGGACATCAGGGTTATGCTAAAAGCTGCGGGGTACAGAATGGGATAGATAATATTCCATGGCCACCCCAATCTCCTGATCTAAATCTCATTGAGGCATTGTGGTCTGACATGGAAACAGAATTGGGACAAATATATGAGCGGGCGCCTGATGAAGATACGTTAATCACAATGCTACGATTGGCATGGGAGAACATTGGATCAGAAAGGCTATTGAAGCTTATTGGGAGTATGCAACTGCGGCTTGAAGCTGTGATTGCGGTTGGTGGAAATGCTACACCGTATTAAGGGGTTTTTTTGGAGGGGGGAGGGTTTTTTCATATACTTCGTATTGTATATAGACTATACTTCCTGTGATTGTATTATGCCAAGAGTTCGACAGACTTTTTTCCCTCACCAAACCGCACGCTTACCTACCAATCACCTATGCAGCCAACTTGCATATCCATAGTAAGCTTAGCCTATGAGAGTGGAGTTCGACAGACTTTTGCGCACACCCTAAGTACTTGGGTATCATGCCACTATTTGGGTTTGGGCCAATGGAAAATCATCTCTTGCCACGGTGGTTGGGTAGATAAATTTATCTACTGGCGCTGTTCTAGGGTTGTTTCAGGTATCTCCCGGTCTGAGGAAAGAGGGGGGAGCTTGTTAGGCAACATGAATGATAAGTTGCCTGGGCTGAATTTTAGTGCGGGGTAGCTGGGCTTACCCACTTGCCCTCTCGAACAAGTGTGCCCTCCAATCACCCCAATCCCTCTGAGTATCCACCAGCTTCGGTTTTTACTGCGACAAAACGTAACTTTCAAGAATTACGCGATACCATGAGTGGTGGGCAATCAAGATCTCCTTTTGAGGATATTTCCTCCCACGAACGGTATGGACCTGGGGTGTCTTGGAGCTTCTAATGATTAATGCTAGCAGCACTGGTCTTAGATCTGGGGCTACGAGAGGTATTCGAGGCCATCATAGCGGCAACATTGGTGATAACAACATCTACGGCTCGGTTAATAACATTTACAGCTACGGAGGGACGAACTTGTCCCGGGATGAAGAAATTTTGCAACTCCTTTACAGGGCGGGATACGAGGAGCAGCGAAAACGGATTCGAGAGCCAGTTGAGGGAACCTGCACTTGGGTTATCGGACATCCAAGGTACAGGGACTGGTTGAAGGAAAGAACGTCAGGTCTCCTATGGCTATCGGCGGACCCTGGTTGTGGAAAATCCGTCATAGCTTCTTTCCTCGTAAAACACCTGGAAACACACTCGAATGCCAACATTTGCTATTTCTTCTTTAAAGATGACAGTGATGAACAGAGGAGTGCAAAGTTTGCTCTTTGCTCCATACTGCATCAACTTTTCGCGCCGAGAAGCTACCTCTGCGGATATGCCGAGCAAGCGTTTAGGGCTAAGGGCAAGAGATTTACGGAGGAGGTTGGTACGTTGTGGGATATTTTGGTCAAGGTGGTGGCGGAAGGGGCCTGCAGTGAGGTTATCTGCGTGGTAGATGCCCTGGACGAGTGCGAAGAAGCGACTCAAGATCAACTGATCCGTCTCATGGCTCACCTCCCTATGTCACAAAATTCCGGCATACCATTGAAATTCCTCGTTACAAGTCGCCCATACCACAATATTGAGCGAGGGCTTGGGTCACATGCAACCATGATTCGGCTAAAGGGGGAGGACGAGGTCAGGGCTATTACTGCTGACGTTACCCGTGTGATAGATGAAGGCATCAAGGGCTTAGAGACATACTGGGAACGGCCTGGCGGGCTTGGGCATTTGCGGGATCTTCTCCAATCATCGGCCGATCGGACATTCATCTGGGTTTCTCTTATTCTTGAGATTCTCAAAGATTGCCCGGATGACTCGCCGGAGGAATTTACCAACATTATCTACGATGCGCCGCGTGATCTGGCGGAGTTGTACACCAAGATTCTTGATAGGAGCACTTACCCGGACAAAGCACGGCGAATTCTGAAAATAGTAGTGGCAGCTGCAAGACCACTTGCACTTCAGGAACTGAATGTCGCGTTCAAAATTAGACGGGGTTGGAAGACGGTCGAGGACCTCCGGGACCCACCCCCTGGCTTCGGAAAAACGATAAAGAATATCTGCGGGCACTTTGTGCGGGTCATCGATTCGAAGGTGTATCTTGTCCACCAGACAGCGAGGGAGTTCCTGCTCAAGGGATCTTTTCTTGGCGAGGGTAACTGGCAATACAGCCTATGTCCCAAGGATTCCAACTTTACATTGGCTGAAATTTGTATCTCCTATCTTTCGCTAGAAGAGTTTGGTCTAGAAGAGTTCGGTGCTGGCTCGGAAGCCGGGTGGGCGGCAATTTACAAGTATACCAGGAAATATCCCTTCCTTTCTTACGCAGCGAGACACTGGGCAGACCACTTTCAAGATTCGCAGAATCGGCAGATGGAGCTATTCGAGTTTACACGGCTGATTTGTGAAGTTGGATCTAGGCGCTTCATCACGTGGTTTCAGGTCTACTGGTGGGATTTGGGGAATTTAAGCAATTGCCCCGAGGATTTCACGCATTTGATGACGGCAACATGGTTTGGGCAGAGGGCAGTAATTGAGCGGCTATTGGAGGAGGGAGGAGATACCAACGCTCGATGCAAACGATATGGCACGGCATTAAATGTAGCAGCGATGCGGAAAGATCGAGATCTCACTAGATTGCTGGTGGAGAATAATGTTAGAGCCTATCTGTTTCACAAGGAGTATAACATCTTGCATGTAAGGACCCCTACTAGTTTGGGGCGACTAGAGGATAACTGACATTAACTTAAATGTGTTTTAGATGGTTTGTGGATTTAAGGCTACCAGAGGAAACAATAGCTAATTGAGAGCTCGTGTTTGGGTACAGAAGGTCAGTATGATCCGAGGAAAATATGTCCGCACTGTCAGAATACAAATACTAAGGGAGAAATATAGAGTGTAAGTGAGCAATGGGGTGCTGGGAAACCCGCATGACTAACTCCGGCTTGGCCTCTGGGAATAGAGTGTAAGCGAGCATTTTCGATACCTGGGTATAATAGAATGAGGTTGCTGATTAAGGGGTGATATAGGAGGTAACGGCCCGGTAAATAGCGCAAATGATGGAGGTGTCATCTAATTGCTGGACATTTGGGTGCTATAGCTTGTACGTAGCCGGACCAAGCCGGTTCAAAGCTCTGGGGAATTTGCTGATCGCTGGTTCGCTGAGGGTTGTAGTCGGTTAGTGAACACGATGAACCAGAGTTCTGGGACGAGGCAATTGCTGACCTCTGGCTCGCTGAGCGTTGTAGGCGGTAAGTGAACACTATAAACCCCGGTTCTGGGACGAGGCAATTGCTGACCTCTGGCTCACTGAGTGTTGTAGTCGGTAAGTGAACACGATAAACCACGGTTCTGGGACGAGAAAATTCCTGACTTCTGGCTCACTGAGTGTTG
>LN891111.1:30688-41985 GCA_900010015.1 Tuber aestivum | reverse complement strand
ACACGATAGACCCCTGTTCTGGGACGAGGCAATTGCTAACCTCTGGCTCACTGAGTGTTGTAGGAGGTAAGTGAACACGATAGGCCACGCTTCTGAGACGAGGTAATTGCTGACCTCTGGCTCGCTGAGTGTTGTAGTCGGTGAATGAACACGACGAACACCGGTTTCGGAGCGAGGAAATTGCTGACCTCTGCCTCGCGGTGTCTTGTAGTTTGTAAGTGAACAGCATTAGCCATTGTTCCAGGCTGAGACAATTGCTGATGCCCGCGGGTGCTACTTTCATTAGATGGTAAGCGGACCTATACGCCCGTGGTCCTTTCTTCTGTTTCCCCTACTGATTGGGTTCCTGTTCTTCTTATAGATTGTATATTATCGCCAGCACTTAAAATTTCGTTAACACTCCTGGTTTCTGACTAGCCTGAACTTTGCTTTCATCCACAGGAAGTAATTATTTCGAAACCTCGTATTGTTTCTCTTCTGTAGTCTAACCGCTGGCCGTACTCCCACCTAAGTTTGTATGCAGGCCCACCTCCTCATCTCCGTGTTATAATTGATGCTTACCAGGTTCCGCTTGACAGCTCGTTAGTAAATCTCTGGTTCCCCCTTCTAGCTTTCCGTACTTACGCCAAGGATGCCTCACAATCCCCCCGGGCACATAGAAAGTGAGTAATACGTTAATTCTACTAACAATGTTAGTGCACGATATCTATTAACCTTTCATTCAGGATGTGAGTCGCTTCCCTCAATAGCATTTCTAGAGTATCATTGACCCCCCGGTAGTTTTGTATCCAAGACCCCCCAGATCGAACTCATTGGAGCACCCCAGGCACGACCACGCTGTCTTCAAATCCCGCTTCCGCGACCGGTGAGTAATCTCTCCTGATTCTTTTCTTCTTCTTTCTATACTGAATCCCTAAATTTTTTACTGATTATATATAGAATGAGCACTCACAGTGGGTCTTTGGTTCGAAGTCTGCTTTTCGATATGTTTCCTGGTCTGGGTCCAGATTTCACGTTTTTTTCTTCTTTCCTCGGACATTCTATCCTGCCCTCTGTTTGATATTGTATCAAGATGGTGGGAATTTACGAGCCTGCTGTTGATAATTTGTGGCATTTCTGTTTCTCCTGTACTCATACCAAGAATTGGCTCGCACCTCCACAACATCATCTTTATTAATTATCGCATAGTGACCGAAGCCTAACCCGGAGGGCATCCGATTTGAGGAAACCTTTTCGTCAATAAGACACCCTGATCAGTTGAGTGTGCTAACAGACATCGAGTGAGAAGTGACTGACGATTGCCCTGCCAGATTATCCCATAAATAGCGTTAAATAACCCTATAAGCAACTGTATGTAGCCTGGACAGGAACGGTGTGATGTTATGTGCTAGAGGTGTGGCTAAGAAGCGGAAGGGAGTGGAACGAGAGGTGGAATCGGGAGCTCGGGAGAGAATGGGGGCGTGCAAGAAAAGTCGTGGGTACCCATGATCGGTCACAAAGTGGTGGAGTAATAGAAGCTGGTCATTTATGTTGCCTGCTCTTTGCTAGCTATGGGATTGGAATTGTCCATGGGTAAGGCCATCGCTTGGCCATCTGTCTGGGAGAGATTGCCAGCCAACAAAAATTTAAATCTCTCCTGGAACATATAATAGTGTTGGCGCATGTCCGCAATTGCGCGGTCGGTTCGGAGTTGTAGAAAACTACGTTCTTTCTACGGAATGTGGTTAGCTGGAAAAAATATTGATTGAAGGGGACCACAAAAGGGAGAACCCCCACAAACCTCTCTGCTCCCTAGTGCCATACTCATGTATACCTCCACTCACAAATTCCCCACACGTCACCACGCATGCCTGTGTTTCTGTGCTCCACCATATCTGCACTCCCAACACTATGACACTTTGCTACTAGGATTATCATACCATCGATATACATGTTCCCATTTTGCTGCTCATAACAAAACCTAGCCCTAGTTCCTTGCCGGTGGCTGTGGATGGGGTTTACAGAGCGGGATTGCCCTGTTTGGCGCCAGAATTGCATGAAAAATTCTAGTACTGTTAATTATAGCCGGTTAGAGTGCCGGTGGATTCGTGAGCAGAGCTACAGCACCCGGGCTTAGCAAACATATATAGCGACAGAAGCTTGGTAGAAACAGCTGTTAGTGCTTCTATAATATCTAGGTCAGCAGATGTGTTGAAAACCGAGAGGTGCTGCTTGAAATGCTCTCAAGGTAGTTGCTTTCTTTGTTCAGATAGCTCGGCAAATGCACTTTGGCTTTGGGGATGTTTCGGGTTTTTGGGGAAGCATTTTGGTTATAGGGATGCACGCGAGTTTTGGATCCATACATCCAGCGGAAGGGAGGTAGAAAGGGTGTAAGGAAGGCCGGAAAGCCAGATGCCCGGAGGCTATGGGCGGTGGGAATTTATCTTTCCTTTGTTACCACGGATGTCAGCAAGGGAAGGGGCGGCGTAGGAGCAATAGCATGGGCTTGTGTAGTAATCTATAGAAGAATAGAGGGGCTTGGTTGTTATTGATATATACTCCTGCCTTTACCGTTAGCTAGTTAGTGATGGGGGTGAGGTGGGGACGAAGAAGAAGAGAACTTCCCCGCTCCTGGGTTGCGCCATCTTTTTTTGTGTGAACTCTTGGTGCTTTGTTCCGCTCTCGTCGTTTCGTCGATCTACATTGAAAAGATGTTCGGGTTGTATCATTGTATAAGACCTCACCCCCACGTGCCCCCTCCTGGCCCCTGCCCCACTGCTCATAGTCCCCCAGAAGCCCCAGGTAATTCCATAGGACCAGATTGCATTTTGTTTCTTAAAGACGTGGCTTATATCCCATAAATACCAGTCCATGACCTTTTTTTTTTGGTCTCATGTCGCGCCTCCTCTTCCGACTGTACTTGTGGAGCAAAGCATTCACCGAGCTAGAAGGACTTTGTCCCAGAATCCATGCTCAATCGCAGTAACTGCAGGTTAGGTTTTTCTGGACTAGTGCACACAACACCGCAGAGATAACTCAAGTGAATAAGGGATAAGATAATGGTTTGAGCATTCGGTAGTGTTCGCGGCCAGGGGCGTGCCGCCTAGAGGGATATTAGAAACTTCGGGTATGGTCGAGAAAATCAGAAAAGAGTTGTCCCTGGTTCATGGGTTTTCTCTTCTGCCATTAGTTGCGCTGTTTCGCTGCACATAACAGCGGGGCTATGGGATTCACTGCCAATATCCCATAGTTTGCCGTGAGTCATAATCACATATCCCCTGGGTCAAAAGCTTTGAGAGGTCTTGCGGTCAACCATGAAAGGTTTCCTGCGCCACAGATGTGCGAGTGATATCTCATGCCGGCGAGCTGAGCAACTTCTGGGATCGGACAATGTTGATGGTAGAACGGTGGGAAAGATACCATCATAAGCTCCGCTCTCCCGTTGGGTTTCATGCCTAATCTAGTGGTAGAGATAGGCGCGTAAGTGATTCATAATGAAAGTACCCTAATCATTCCCATGATCACCCCATGTCTCTAACCTCCTTCATGAATGCCACCATTACCCCCCGCCTCCTGTTATAACAAAGGGGAAGCATACATAAAAAATCTTGTTGGAAATCCTGATTCCCCCCGAGCTACGGACAACATGGATGGAGCCGAAATAATAAAAACCGATTTTCTTTTTCTATAAAATGCGCCGATATCGCTACTAAGTTATGTGTTTCACTATCAGGAGATCTTCTCCCCCGATCCAGAACTGCTTTCCTGCAATTTTGGACTGTCGGGAACTTAACTCCCGTCATGCTGGGATAACTACCGAAGTATCGGGACAAAGTTGAACATTGAGGAAAGCTGTAAAATGGTCTGAATTTTGCTGTTGAATAACCGCGTTGGAAAATCAAGCAATTTAGTTCTCACTCCTCTGGTCTGGTTAGGGAGAGTGGTGGGTTTTTATGGGGTAACAAGCGGGATAGCAGACTAGTAGCGGTATAGTATGAGGAATAGCGCTGAAATCCAGTAGTATGTGCTAAAGGTAGGGGTGGAAACATTATCGCTTAGTTTGTCGCCAAGCACTTCTCTGCATGTACTGTACTCGAGTAGAGTAACAGTGATGACCGGTATATAACCCAAAATCAAGTCCTTCATGTCCTCCCTTCGGTAGTTGCTCGTGTTTCTTTTCCTCTCTGTAGGTCCGCATTCTTGCGTACACCCCCGTGATAAACAAGGGTAACACAAGTCTGGAGAGTCTTATCTGTTAACCACGGAAAACAGGGGGGCAATACGAAACACCACCACATGGTCCACCGTATGCTACTGCAGCCGCCTCCCAGATTATCTGCATCACCACACAGCCCTTCTACAACCATTATGACGATTTATGCTTTTAGCTTTTATCAATTTGGACAGCTCTAGTCTCTACCGGAGCTTTTTCAACAGTCAGCCCTGTGAAACAAAGACCTGTGTTATGGGAATATCACCCACGCCCATCCATCTATATCCACCGTGTCCTCCTGGAGTATAGGGGCTTTAAATCCACTCACCGGAAAGGGGTGTGTTCTGAGCTCGGCGCTACCGGTATTCTGGGGGGGTAAATCTAACGGGCAAGTGAGTCCTAGTTGTTATGTATGTAAAGTAGACTCGCAACCCTATTGCTCTATAAGTGTAATAATAAAACGGTAGTAGTAATGGCAATGATGGTTTCTGTAATAACACACTCGGAAGTCTGTCGTTTTCGTTAAGTCTTAGGAGCACTTGAAATTCCCCCCGGAGGCGTTATTTCGGGGGTGGAAAGACCGGTATACCGATGCCTGCTCGGGCTTTCTTTCTCTGGGTAGCTGTGGTGTACTCCCTAACCCTACTCTTGTTTCCCCCCCTTCTTCGTTGAAAATTAGCCGTTGCATCAGGATGCCTATTCATCCCTAATTTATCCAAAAGTAGACTGGCTCATCTCTGGGCCCTCAATCTCGGACACCTGTCACACACTTGTCCCACAGAAAAGCTACCAGTATCTGTAGCGTCTCCAGGATTAAAGTTCAACCAGCTGATAATTTCGTGGGGGTGCACACCGCCCTAAAGGCCAAAAACGAAACCCATTCGGATATGTTTAACATATTGGCTCATAATCAAGCCCAAGAATTATGGGAAATAAGACGTCGCTCACGGCTACTATGATAGGTTGGATTTCTCCATGGTTGTCTGCACAGCTCTGGTGTGGGTCACGACCCTGGCGGAAAGTGAAAACACGCCGCCCGCGAGAGAACCCGCAGGTGAATATCAGACTCAGGGGGGTGTTTGTGGTATGGGTTCGCCCGTTGGTGTTTCTTGGTAATTATTCCGACTATAGGCTCTGTTTTTATCTGTACTATACCTTCGGTTCTCTACGTTATGCCTGCATCCTCATCCTCCAACTCTAGATTGTTCATTTAGTCCTCATGGCATCACCTTTACCTGCCCTGCCGGTTACCTCCGACTCCAATCCTAATGACTGCGGGACTCTAGGGTTAAACAGGCTGGGCCGCGTAGCCTCGGAGTAAGTCCGTAGGGAGCCGGTGGCCCGGTGGGGAGTCTGCCGGGGCCCCCAGATGGAACTTGAAAGCTTGAAGTGGTCCACCATGGGCAGTAATATATCGGGAAGCGAATGTTTGGTTCGGACTCCCACTGGGTTTACAAGGTAGGAAAGTCTCATGCCTGTAGATTTAAGATTAGAGGAGTCGGGAAGGGACGGTTTTTTCAAAGTAGGATCTGCGAAAACGATGGAGACAGCAGAACGAACGGAGGAACAGCGCACAGCGAAATAGCGAAACGAGACATTAAGATCTCACGTGAAACGATCGCACAACTGAAGAGCGAGAAAAAACCTTTCAATTTAGCTACCACTCTCTCAACTAAATTTAACTAACGGTAAAGACAGGAGTATATATCAACAACAAACCAAGTCCCTCTATCCTTCCTAGGTGTGTTTCCCACTTACTTGAAAACTCCATAGCTAGCGGGGAAATAAACAAGCTTCCTCTGTCCGGAGTCACCGCACATCCAATACTCCGGGAATCAAGCTTTCCGGCTTTCCACCATCCTTTGCCGCTTTCCTTACAGCATTTGAGCTTTCCTTCTGGCCGATGCATTGATCCAAAAATCCCCGCGCACGCTGGCGGCCCGGACGCTTTCCCGAAACCTAAAATATTCCCGAAGCCAAAGCGCGTTCGCAGAGACTATGCGAACAAATCAACTATCGTCAGAGCATGCCGAGCAGTACATTGCGATTTCCAACACTCCCAAGGAAGGAATAAATGGCGCTAGACTACACAAGTAACGTCTCATGCCTTCATCCCCTCCTACACCCATAGAATTTCAAAGATGAATGAACCACTAAGAATGAACCTTGCAAGAAACTCAAAACTTAACTCTATGAACTGCCCCTGCGCTCGGAAGTGAATTTCCGGCCTTTTCCTGCTTCAAAAATGGCGAGGGAAGCGCATTGCACCATCCGGGGAAGTAATGCCGGGATGTAATACCGTATGAACTACATCTCATGGCTAATGTCAGTGAAGTGTTTGCTGCAGGGTGAAAGAGAAGTGGGCTCAGAGTTAGAATGGGCCTTGAGAGCGACGGTAGGGGTACCCAAGATTGGGTGGTGCGCTGGTCTTATTCTGGAAGGGAACGGACTGTTTTGCGTATCGCAGTCCCTACGGTCCTCTCGGAACTCTTCCCAAGGTTTGAAAGGGCCGACGGTACCCCAATACTCTTGTAGTCGTTTTAATGTCTTTATACTTTTTTGATTTTTCACTTGATTTTTTGATTTCGACATCAGCGAATTGGTACTAAATTATACTTTTATTTAGTCCAAGTTTGCGCTACGGAATTGCGGTGGTCTCGGTTTGGCGTCGATCGAACTCTCGTGAGAGTTAATGGTGAAGATCGAGGATAGAGGGAGAAAAGTTAGACCCTCGGCACTGAAGTTTGCAAACGCCTCCTGCTGGTGAATGCACCGACATCCAGGTACCAGTGATAGACGGCGGTCCGGACGGCGGGGTGCTAGGCTAAAAGGGGAAGGTTAGACTCACCGCTTATACAAAATCAGCCACCATGACCCCCTCTCGGCCACATGTTCCTGAGAACCGGCTAAAAATTTATATCCCACTTTGCAGACCTCCGAAAAATTGAGAAGCCGTGCAGCTATTCCGTCGTCACTTGTAACCCTTCTTCACACGTACTATAGTCCCTAAAAAATTTGGAGTCCATCTTTCCACGAGTCAACAACGGTAGAGGACATTCGTAATTATAGTACTTGTCGTGCGCTTCCAGGAGAAGGAGCGAAAGAAAAATGGTTTCATAGCTCTTGAGGAATTCCAATGCCATTTCAATTGGGCCATGCTTGGTTTGCCGTGAGGATGGCTATATTTGGGATAAAGCGGGTGTCTCAAGAAACCCCTCAGGTCAGCTCTTTATAGCCTAGTATAGAGCGTGAATGTTCGGTGGAGATCAGTGCTGATGCATACCGTACTTGCAGAGCTCGGGGAACGGATAATGGCTGGGTGGGGATATCGGGATTTTGTTCGTTAAGTCGGGAGGGAGCGTACCGGTACCAAACCTACACCTTGGGAATTTATAAGCGATACGCGATATGGTTCTCTACACTGTAATTTTTCCCGGATCTTTGATGATCCATGGCCTATTGAAGTAAACCTCAAGGTATTTCAATAAGTACCTTGTCGCATTAGAATCGGGTTCCGGGAATAAAAAATAAAAGGGCAATTGGGAAGGCCATGGTGACTGGGCGGTGGAACTGGACTGAAGAGAGTTCTTGGAAGATGCTTGGGGGTTTGTCTCCGTCATGACCTTCCAACCATTGATAGTTTCATGGTTCATCCATCTTCATCTCTGAGTACTCGAATACATATATTCCTTGGATTGAATCTATCCTTTTGATTTTCTTGTTGAACAACTAGTGATTCAAGTTCTGTTCGTGAATATTGCTGGAAGCGGTCCTCTGACTTGTGATTAGTGTGAAACGAGCATGAGGGCCTATTGTAGCTCACAGTCCCCCACCGCGAGTCCCTCCCTACCCCTGCCCCTTGCGACCCACACCGTCTCCGGTGGTACCTCGCTACCCGCCCCCAATCCTTATAGCCCCCGACAGTCATCAGCCACCCCTGGGCAGGGAGGTCCCTGGCTGTGAGGCCTGTCGCCCCCATGATGATGGGCATCTTTGGATTTTAATTATGATAACAGGATTCCATTTGCCCTCCGCTCCAGACCTATAGCTCTTCAGTGTTGGTGGAATGGTGCAGGGCAACCCTTACCGGAGAAGGGTATACTTATGATGGTTGGGGTAAGTTGGTAGGAGAGTTTCTGGCATATATCTGACTATGGTTCCGGAAGACTAGACGTAAGACCACTTTTCTAACGAAAACTGTGACAGTTTTAGGTGTAACGTTTTTTGTAATGCCTAGATTTAAGTTTAAGGTAACCTATTTTCTAGTTGCCAAGAAGAGCAAACCCCAATTTAAAAGAGGTTAATTCATGATAATAGTATTTTTAATAATCACTGGTGCGGGTTACAAAGCTTAACCAAAACTGTCACAGTTTTCATTAGAAAAGTGGTCCTACATCTAGTCTTCCGGAACCATACTTAAGTATATGCAAGAACTCTCCTACCTCAACACAATCAATATCCCCCCAAGACTTTAATTGAGTGAAGCTTCAGCTTAATGATATTAAGTTTTACTATTTAATTTATTTCTTTACATTTTGTAAGAGATGCATGTGACGAGTCTGAAGTTTGGTGCACTTGGAACCTGGGATCCGTCTTCCTAGGGGTGCTCCCATTATGTTGAGGCAGGAGGTGTGGGGAAATGGGAAGAAGTGGGAGGCAGGGTGGATAAAGGATGGGGAAGAAGGGAGGAGTGGGGAGATAGGGAGTCAACTATATATGATATAATGTTCATGCTGAAGTCATACATGCCCAGTTGGTGTGTGAGTGGGTATAGGGGAGGGGGAAGGGGAATGGAGAGGAGCAAGACGAGCAGGAGAGATGGGATGAGGGGAAGGCGGATGAAGGGAGAAATTCAGGGATGCGGGTGGCGGGATGAGGGGGTGTGGGCAGTACGAGAGGGTGAGGTGGGATGGGGGTAGTGGGAGGAGAGGGGGTGGGGGTGGGGGGATAGAATGGAAACAAATATGAATAATAATAGGGCAGATATAAACATGTATAATTGAACAACAGTCAGGAGGTTTCTGTTCTTGTATTTCTCCATGCTCGAGGTCTCGATGAGTAGGTTTCTAGTAGGTTGTACTTAGAAGGTTTAAGCTCAGAAATGGTGGAATGGGAGAGGAAGTTGGGAATTAGGAGTTCAAAGGTCGCACACTGTGTCATGTAAAACTTTTGATTCATGGCAGGATGGCGCGATAGATTGTGCGTTTGATGGTGCGTTAGGTAAACATGGAGTCAGAATTCTGCCCCTGGCGCTACCGACCGTTAAGACCCCTTGATAGTAGCCGCAGTCAACGTGCACAAGACGGCCGTTTGTCGGCAAACGGGCCGATAATCGGAAGGAGCCTTGGCATGATGAGGGTGAGACGAACAAAACACCATTAACAAGTACCGGTTAATAAGTAATATTCCTACAAGACAAGATCTAGGTCTACCCACATGCTTAGAGGTGTGTTGAAAGTAGACACTCGAAAGTAAGAATTTTCAAACTCCTAGAGGTCTCAAGGTGCCAGGACTGGTTAGGCTTATATAAAAAGAATTCTTTTCACAGTCTTGCTAACCGGTACTTGTCGCATACTATATCCCCCATCTCACCCAACTGTGAGGTACGATACACTTCTTTCAGCACTATTAAACATCTGACCGAACGATGGTAGCATCAAATCCTACTCACAAGATGGGGCCCAAAAGGAGGCCAGGAACTACTACGGCGACGGGAAGCAAGAAAAGGACCAAGTCATGCAGGAAAGTAAGTCATAACCGATCTAAGACCTATTTCCTACCACTATCGCGAAGATTGGCTAGTGCTATATATCTTAAAATGGACAGAGTATCTTAATGGTTCAAGGAATACCATTGCAGGAGAAAACATAAGGATGAGATTTAGGGACCTTTGGATCCGACTGTTTTGCTCGATGACTCTTCATTTTCGCTTACAGGTACTGTTACTGTTCACCGGCATAACCGTTATTCTGTATAGCGAAATCGAACAGTTGTATCCAGAGAGACTTATAGCTCTCCTCATCGTGGCCTCCATTAAAGGTTGTGTTTGGTGGCAGATTCTGTGGTTGTGGGACACATTGTATGGGGGAGGTATCTCAGGGAGTAATTTATATAACTAACACATTACTTCGTGAGTACCCTAGGATGGCATATCCGATTGTTCTGTCAGCCATGATTGTCTGGGGAATAAAGAGCTTGAACAGGGGAGGCAGTCATTAAACATCATTGGACCTGTTAACTGTGGCCTCATTGCCCACAGTGGTGTGGCAGGATCGGTCCTTAACATCAGCGGTTTACAGCCATCACATGGGGATGGTGTTGCAGGGCCAGTCCTAAACCTCGGGGGTTCACAACCATCACCAGATGATAGTGTAGCAGGGTCAGTCTCTAGCCGCAGCGGGCCACAAGCATCACAAGGCAATAGTGCAGCACCGTCTGTCCGTGACCTCAGCGGGTCACAGCTATCTCAACATAAGGGTGTGACAGGGTCGGTCCTTAACCCTGTCAGTTTAGGACCATCGCAAGGTGGCGGTGGGGATACTAGTCATGTGGGTAGTCCTGCTCATTGCTTTTGTAGAAGTCTTATTGACCTTCACACCATAATTGTGATACTATAGGCTCCCGTCCAACATGACCATAGCACTACCAAAAAGGGATCTTCCAGCAATAGCAGCAGCAAGGCAGACTTGCGCTCCTCATGGCAAGCTAGGTATTCCAGGATGAACAACGAAGCCAAATGGGTGCTTTCCAGCGGTCGTCGTGTTGAAAATATAATCTACCAGGGTTGCAGGGGGATGAACTCCGACACATTTGACAATTCCCCTGCTCAACTGTTCATCCTTGATACATCGGATCCTGTGGTTGAGGGCTGGTTTAGTAGGGATGAATGGAGAGAGATAACAGCAAAACTATCTCCCCTGCCAGATCCTGACAGCATGCTATCTGATGCATTGAATAAATTCCGTGGTGTCGAGACAACAGCTATGGTCCAGGAGGTCCTTACATCAGGTCTGGTCCCCGATGGTATTACCTATGACCCAACCGTTCATTATGCTCTGCAATGGGCCGGGATGGTCGTTCGTAGATTGTATGTATTCCTGCTTTG
>LN891111.1:16303-30486 GCA_900010015.1 Tuber aestivum | reverse complement strand
TTTTCCATCTTTATTTAATTCCCGTTTAAGTGGTTCCTGTACAAAGACAATAACTAATAGCCCACCTCATTCCAACTAGCATAATGCTCCTTGAAGCACCTAACAATCCACTTATACACTCACACCCAGATAGTTGGTACACCTATAGCATCTGGTCTGACATTCTCGATGCTGGCCTCCTAGACGTCAAGACCATAGAGGTAGAGCGAATGGAACCTCCTTCTCAGACTCCTAGTTCACGCACGGATAGCCTAAGGGTTGAGGAAAGGGACAAGACAAAACTCTACCCATATCTTAATGGAGTAATCTCCAACGTAGATGATTCCCTGGAGTATGGGGGTATACATGATGGGATAACCTTCCCTGATGGCTCAACAGTCATGGGGTGGCTTGGCGACAGTTTCAATCTCGCCAAATCCCTGCGGGACATGCTCTCCCGATTGCATGAGAATGTGAATGGCGACTCAAGAGTCGCGCAACTGGTACAGGTTGTTGGGATATTCACGGCAGGTTTGTCACTGCAATATGGTCTCTTGGGACACCCGGGAGTTGGGTATGTCTGTTTGCTCCAGCAAGGGGCAGTAGTTAGTATACCAAAAGTTGTTGAGCGGCTTCCGGAGCTGCTTAGGCTGCTGGGGCTGTTTTCGCAGCTGAAGGAGGTATTCAGACTGTCGATTGAGGCTATACGAAGGAGTCACGATCTTGGCCCCAGTACTGTCAAGGAGTCTTCACATTTGGTTGGCGGGACGGCTGGAGCGAGCACGGTAAGGTTAGATTGGATGCAGAGCACTCCATGATCGGTTGGGAGAGGTGGGATAAAGCATGTTTCATCAAGCCGCGTCTCAATTTTTAAGAACTAGGTTTGTATCCCTTCTGTTTCACATTTACCCTTTACTTGTAATCTACCTGATTGTCTCCTGCCAACCCCCTCTACAACAAAACCCGGATTCAACTAACACTGTAAGTTGATACATTTGGAACAATCATGGGGTACAACTAGTGTTGTGTGCTGTACATAGTTGGAGGAGGGAATGTTAAAGGTGGGGCAGGGCCGCCACGTGACTTTATACAAAGTATTGTTGACTGGTCCTCACTAGAAAAAAAAGGAACTCAGGGTGCCGCAAAATGTAAATGGTATTTTTGGCTGAGGAGGCCTAGGTTGCGTTGGCAGGGCAATGGCGTGGTGGGAGAGAAGATCACGCCATGGAAAAAGGGTGTGCGGGGAGAGTGTTGTAAGTGTCATCGATCTAGGTGAGACAAATCAAGCGCCCACCTTCAGTGCTGCAAAGAAGGCCTTCGGTAGCCTAACCCCGGTAGCTCCAAAGGCGGTTTTGAATTGGGTTTTCTGAAAGTGGGGATTCAATTAGAGAACGGGTACTTTAAGTTCCAGTAAGCAAGAATATTGTAACGAGATAGAGCGGAGGGAATTAAATTACCAAAAATCCCAGCGCAAGAATTACTTCTATTGGCGAATTTTTATCAAGCATTCCTATTGTCCATCCGGATCACTGCCAATACAAGATATTTGGAGGACCTTGTCCCCCATTAGGGCTCTCTGAGGGCCTTGGCATTAAAATATCCGGATACCCAAGAAATCCGGGAGTACGGTTGGTAGTAACAACGTGTTTTTTTCGTTATTTCTTTTCAGAAGGTTTTCATGTAACCCGCCGGTTCGAAGGACAAGTACCCGCCCCTTCGATCATTTCTTCGGGCAGCCCTCCTGGATTGAAATATTGCCCACGCGCAGCCTTGTATATGCTCTAAGAGTTCTAGTATGATATGATACCAATACCCCACGATAACCCCCCAGCCAAGTACCCTATCCGTCAATTTTATTTCTGTGGGGTTTGGTTCGCAAACGAAAATGGATAACCCCACTATGTGCCAGGAAATTGCAGGCCAATCCGTCAGCCCCACATTGCCTCGCTCGGATTATATGCTCGGAAACCTCCGAGAGGGTCCTTCATATAAAAAATGGGGAAAGGGCCAACCGCAGTCCTGTGGAAGTGCCTTCTTATATGAGGATGATAGACTCTGGTCTTCACTTTGCAGTTTAATCCACAAGTATAGTAGTATACCGCACCGGTAATAGTAGAATTACTCGTAAATTAGCAAATCATCGATCCTGTCATGCCTCGCAGCACTTCCCGGAAATCTATTCATCCTGCAATCACTATTCTTAAATCAGGGTTCTTCTATCCTGGGAGTTCTATTGTTTTGTTTCGAATCTAGAGAGAACCAGTGCATGTGTAACTATCAGTGACTACGCTTGCGCTAGAGACCTGCATCTGGAGGGCGGGGTAAATCATGGAGTAGCTGAGGCGGCAGCAGAGTATAGTTCTGGATATGGTACCTTTCTCATGAGGCGGGGCTTGTGGGGAGGAGTCTCCTTTAAGTGGAGTCGTGCCTTTCGTTCAAACAGCCTATCCCCCTGCATCGCCTGATTTCCCCACACCTCATGTGATGCTTGCCATCTTGGTAGTATGAGTAGGATGTAACATGTCACCGGATTCAGAACAGCGAAATGTTGGCTACGGCCCGGGGGGGGGGGGGGTGTTGGAGGGCGGCTGGTTACTACTCGAAATCCTACTCTTTTTTTCTCGCTCTATTTGGTTCCCCAAGCCCACGGCCTCGCTATTTCTTCCTGCATAATTCTGGGTACCCAGGTGTATCGTGCCGATAGGGCGTGTGCCGGTATGAAGCCGGGCTTTTAATTTTGGAAGCACTATACCGGTACTGCCTGTTATTGTGGGTGATAGCACGGACCTAATGCGCCGCGGGGGTTGAAAGCTAAGTGGATATGTGTAGCACTATGGCGGTCTGCAAGAATGAGAGGTGAGGTAAAACAACTTCGTTCGGCGCTCCTCCAAACTAATGGTAAAGACATCTGTATAAGTAGAAAACAAACAATGTACCCTGATCCTTCCATCGATCAGCATACCAATCTCTACCTCTCCATACATGCTGCCCTTTACTCCAAACGCTCCCGTAATAACAAAGGAAGGACACGCTCCATGAATTTTCTCTGTCAATCTCTGAACCTCTGCACTGATCTATCAAACTACTGAACTTCTGCAAAACCCCCAAACCTTGCACGATCTATCCCAATCAATCCACATCCTTCCATAACCTTCAACACTGCCCCCTAACCTAGCATTGGCTCACCACCGGCATTACGGGCAACCATTTCATGTAGTACGTGGAAACCATTCTTCGGCTGCATAGGACTGTACTCGTGCCTGTATCCCGAGCTTCGCAATTTGATTGCCTACTCTAGTTTTGTTAACGGGGCAGCCGTGAGGGGAGGGGATCGAGGGATCGAGGTGTGAGTGGGATAGTAAGGGCAAGGTAAATTTAGTGTGGGCTTCCTATGTGAGGCAACCGGTATATCTATTGTGTAACATCCAGTAATCGTGTACTCGTAGAGACCCAGCTATTGTCAGGGGCCGTAGAAGTGTTTCTGGCACGGCAGGTAGGACGGCCTGGGCTGATAGCTAGGTTCGGCGGATTTATACCCCAGGGTCCTGTGGCAAAGCGATTGATGGTATAAGGGAACTTGTATCGCTGGTTTTGGCCGAAGCGGAACCGCTGCTTCGGCCAGATCTTCACATTCCCTCACTTAACTTTGGCCCTCTCTTGGGTCCGGATTTGGGGCTGCTGTTTGTAGCGCCTTGTTGTCTCCAACTCTGAAATTTCCACCTTTCCATCTCTGACCCCCTATTGGCCAACTTCGCCACATCATGCATGCACACCAAGGCCATATTTTGTCTCCTCACGTGGCCGTCACTAATCATACCATCAATATGCAGCTTCCCATTCTGTCGCTCATAACAAAACCTTGTCCTAGCACCTTGGCGGTGTCTGTAGATAGTTTTCACAGAGCGGGATTGCTCTGTTTGATACCGGAATTGTATGAAAAATTCTAGTACTCTTAATTATGGCTTGAACTGCCCTGGTGGGTCTGTGGGCAGAGTTATAAGCCCTTGTGGTTGGCAAAGGTATATGGTGATTGAGGCCAGGGAGAAACCGCTGTTGATGCTTCCACCATATCTCGGTCGGTAGGTGTTCGGGTTGTATATGTGGATAAGACCGCACCTCCAGATGCCCTAGTGGTTGTACCCCATGGGCTGTTTTATTGTTCCTAGCTTCTCCATAGTCCCGGGTTCTTCCCCAGGATTCGATCGCTTCTGGTTTCTCGGGAACTAGGCTTGTATCCCATGAATACCAGTCCTGGACTTTTTTATCTCCCTTTTTTGGGCCTCATGTTGCACCTCTCTTTCGGCTGTACATGTGGAGCCAAAAAATTCTGCAGCCTCACAAAACTTTGTCCCAGCATCATCCATGCTTAATACTGGTAACCGTAGGGTGGAACTTTCGGACTGGGGCACACACCACCGCCGAGAGAGCTCAGCGATCAAGCCGTAAGGTCCTGCTATGACCATTTGGTAGTGTTCGTCACGAAGGTAGGCCACTGTGCGGGGGGTTAGAAACGTCAGATGATGATGAGGAAATCCGACAAATTCCCTATTTGCTCTATATGTTTCTTTTTCGCCGGTATGAGGTGCTTCCCCGCACATAATCCGAAGGGCATAGAATACATAGTCAATCTCCCGTGGATTTCTCTGAGTCCTAAGTACACATCCCTCGGGCCATGGGAATGGAGAGTTTGGCTTGGGGTCAATGTTGAAAAATTAGGTTCCTGTTGGAAGTCACGCAGGGGAGGTCGAAACTGGAGTGCAAAGTAATGGGACTGATCAAAATAAGAGAAAGAGAAAGATAGTTGTTGTACTTATTGTTCTACAGATACCCCTCAGACTACCATACTTATAGCAATTTGTAGTATGAATATACACCGATATGGCCCCAGTTATTTCCTAGTTCCGCATGTCCTAAGTGGCCAAAGGCCGGCAGAACATATCCGTACCACTCATCATATTGTAGTCACTCTTCTGACAGTTCCTGTGACCGGGGTGCGAGTGATATTCAATGACTTACAGCTACACAACTGGTGAAATCGGACAATCCTGATGGCAGAGCAATAGGAAAGGTACCGTCATGAGCTCTGTTCTCTTGTGAGGTTTCATTTATAATCTAGCAAAAAATACGGGCGCGCAAGTAACAACGGAAATGCCTTTATCATTGCCCCATTCGCCCCACTCCCCTCATCCCCTCCAAGAATGTCCCCGTTCCCTCACAGACGTTAGTTATAACAAAGGAAAAAAATATAAGGAAACCCCTCTTGGTAAATCGTTATTACTCCCGAAAAGCGCACCAGGTTGAAGGAGCGGGAGCGATGAAACCCGATTTTTTCTCTTGTCCTCGGTTTGCCAGGGGACAGCTACTAACTTGTCTTTTACCACACCATGGAATCCTCCCGTCAGATATGGGGCTGTTTTCCTATAATTTCAAATTGTCGGATATTTAATTCCCACAGGGGTGGGATAATTCCCGACGTATTGGGGCAAATTTGGATATGGAGGAAAGGTATAAAGTAGTCGGAATATTGGAGTTGAATAGACAGTTTTGAAAACGAATCAATTTAGTCCCCACTCCTCCATCCATATTAGGGGGGGCAGTTGTGGGTTAGTCTGGGGTAACAAATAGATAGCACACTGGCAGCAATATAGTAGGAGGAACACATCTGGACTCAGGTAGTATCTACAAAAGGTACTGCCGGAAACTTTTTTGCTTTGTTTGTTGCAAATAACTCCCCTGCGGGGAAACCGCTAGTAAAGACAAGGTACATGTAAACAAAAAACTTCTTCCTACTGTTCTATTGATAACTACACATATTTATGCCCCTCCCTTCATGTCCCCATTCTTCAATACACCCCGTGATAAACAAAGGGAACACAGGTTTTGGGGAGCATATCTGTCAATTAGGGACGGTCAAAGGCAATACACAACTCTAGCAAATGATTCACCGTATGGTGCTGCTGTCACTTCCAGAATTATCTGCATCACCGCATTGCCCTTCTGTGACCGTTACAAAGACTTATTCTTTTATTTTTTATAATTTTGGACCGGTGTTTATCTGGACACCACTTGCACCCATCCATCTACTCGAGTATATCCATTGTGCCCTACCGTAACATAGGGGCCTTCGATCCACTGGCACATAGCCGCAAAGGATATGTTTTGAGCCAAGTAGTATTGGTATTACAGGCGGAAGTAAATATAAACGGTGAGTGAGCCGTGGCTCTTATGTATGTTAACCAGATTCACAACCCTATTGCTCCCTAAATGTGATGATGAACCGGTAATGATAACAACGGTTGCTGAAATAACATACTCTGAAGTCTATCGGTTTCTATGGGTCTCTGGAGCACTGTCAATTCACTAAGGGGCTTTGTTTCGGCAGATGGTAAGACCGGTATACTTATAGCCGCCCGGTTTACCTTTCATTGGATAACTGTATTGTGCTCCTCCCCACTTCTCCCTACTCTTATTTTCCCCCTTCTTCGTTAAATGTTGGCTATTACATCAGGATGCCTATTCATTCATACCTTATCCAAAATTAGACTGGCTCCTTTCTGCGCCGTAAATCTAGTCTATCAGCCACACAATTGTCCCATAGAAAAGGCACTAGTATCCCTAACTTCTCCGGGATTTATATTCAACCACCCGATAATTTCGGGGGTTTGCAAATCGTCCCAAATGGCAAAAATGAGACCCATGTGGATATTTTCAACACCCCCACTTATCAAGTCACAGGGTGTAGGAAATTGTCAGTCGCTCAGGGCCCACCATGGGTTGGATTTCTTCGTGTTGTTTGAGTAGGTCTGAGGCCAAGCCTAGATCCGTACTAAGACGGAAAGTGTAAACATAGGGCTTGTGAGAGACCCCTGTAAGTGGATGTTAGGCCCCGTGGTGGGGGGGGCAGGTGGTAAGGGTTCGCTCATTGGCTTCCCCGGATAATTAGTTGGGCTCTGGGCTCCGTTACTCTCACTATAATACCTTTGGTTCTCCCCCTTAAGCCTTCATCTTTACCCTCCACCGCGGGATTGTCCACTAGGTCCATATGGCGCTACATCCGCCTACCACACCGGTTACCTCGGATCCGATCTTCGTGAATGTGGGACTACGAGTTTGGACAGGCTGGGCGGCGTAGTCTCGCGCCAGTTCTCGTGGGGATCTACCTCCCACCCAAGGTGTCAGTTGAAGGCGTGTAGCGACCCCCCTGGGCCGCAATACGTCCGGAGCAGCCTATCTGAGCCGTGCAGCCCCTAGCTGTACAAGGTACGATAGTCTTTCATGAGTAAATGTAAGACTAATTGAGGCAGGAAAGCACTACTGACGAAAGAATCAACGGTGTTAGACCGCACAAGTCAATTTCACCGCTTCCTATACCTAGGGAATTCCGAAAAAAAGATGCACAGCTGACATGAATAAATTATACAAGAAACACAAGGCTTAAATCTGTCAACCCGCCTTCTACTCCTAAATAAATTTCTGGCCGTTGTGTACTCCGAAAATGGTAAAGGGAGCGCATCCTACAATGCAGTAAAGTATTACTGGGGCCTGATAGTAACTATACCTCAACTCTAATGTCGGCCAAGTGTTTCCTACGGGGCGAAAGTGAAATAAGCTCAAACTCAGAATGTATCTTCAGATGGGGAGTATGAGTCCTTTAGATCAGGTAGTCCACCGCTCGTGAGTCTTGAGGGGAACGATCCACCTTCCGTATTGCAGGCCATATTGTCCTCCTGGAATATCTTCCTGTGGTTTGACTGGGTCGAAAGTCCCCAAATACCGGTACTTGTGTAGGTTTAGTAATAAATTTGGTTTTTTAGTTTTTTAATTTGGCTTTTGGCTTTCGACATCACCGAATTGGTAGGGTACTTCTGTTTCATTTCCACTTCTGAGCTACAGAATTTTGGCACGGTCAGTTTAGTGTTGATCGAACTCTCGTGGCGGTCGGTGGTGAAGAGCAAGGGCATGCGGGGAATAATTAGCCACTCGGCACTGAAGTTTAAAAACGCTCCCTACTCGGGTACTGGTGAAGACACCGACATTCAGGATACCGGATGGCAAAGTACAAAGCCAAAAGGGGAACGTTAGACGCACACTTATACAAACACCTTCCTCCATTACCCCCTCCCCCCTCCCTCCATGAGCACAGGCACCAGAGGGCTTGCTGAAATTCTATATCCTATTACCAACAGAGTAGGAAAGACATTACAGACCTGCGAAAAAGTGAGAAGCCGTGCAGCCATTCGGCTGCCACATATAAACCCGTTAAAAGTACAGTACTGTAATTCCATAAAAAATTGTGAAATGACTTTTTCCACCAATCTGCAATAGTAGACCATTTGCAATTATCCTACTTGTTTTCCGCTTCCAGGGAAACGGGTGAACGAAAAGTGATTTCATAGCCATTGATGAGTTCCAATGTTTCTTCGATAGAGATAGAGCAATGCTATGGTTGGCATGGGAATGTCAGCATTTGTGGTATCGCGAGTATTAGAAGTCGTTTGGGCCGGCGCTTTATACCGGGGCATAGGTCGCGTGGATGCTCGTTGGAGATTAGCGTTGATGCATGCTGAGGGAGTTCTGGCGACGGATGAGGGCTGGGTCGGGGTATTGGGATTCCGTTTGGTAAGTTGGGAACATACTGGGGTCCGGTACACATCGCTTGGGAATTTATAAGCGATACGCGATATGGTTTTCTACACTGTAAAGTTTCCTTGATCTTTTGCACTTCATCGTACATCGGGGCAAATATAACAGTATTTCAATTAGGTAACTTTTCTGATTAGGATTGGGCTATGGGGATGAAAAGGCAATTAGGAGAGCAACAATATCTACAGTAGGGTCAAGGCTGGGAAGAGAGTTATCGGGGGATGCTTGGGGTCTGTCTCCACTTGACCTTCCAGCCATTGATAGTTTTGCTGTCCATCCATCCCCATCGCTGAGTACATATCTTCCCCGGATCAAGTTCATCTTTTTGATTTTCCCACTTAACAACTAGTGATGCGACACACGCATGTTGTTCGGCGCGGTCTTCGGACGTGTAGTGAGCGTGAATGGCTACCTCCCCTACTGCAACTCATGGTCATCCACTGCTGTCCGTGCCCCTGCCACCTGCACCTTGGCTGGTCGTAACTACAGTCCCCGTAGTCCTCGATGTCGCAAACGATCGCGGAGAAATGAGGTCTGGGGCTGTTGGGCCTGTCATCCTTGCTGATAACGGCCGCTTTTGGATCTTGAGCAAAAGAACTTGGAGGTTTCGCCGTCCGGTTAGCCAGGGCCCTTGGAGTTCGCACCTTGGAGCCCTGTGCGGGCCCCCGGACCACGATGTACACGGACGAGCGGCGGGTAGATAAAGTGGTATGCTGCTACAGTGAGAGGTTTAGGGCGGCATGATATAAAGGGCGGCGAGGGGGAGGGGGAGCGGGAGGCTAATCCTAGAAGTTTACCGCATCATACCTAATACCTAGGAACATAGTCAGTCTGGTACTGGACCTTCCGGGTGTAGGGGGTCTTACCTGGGAGATAAATGGACAGGGCTACTCACCTCAACCCATTCAATCCATTTGCATTGTGATCGCCCAAGTTGGCCTAGCCCTGTCGAGTCTGGGTCCTCAACCTATCTCACTGGTCTGGGTTATTGTAGTTTGATGGTTATTGTGGTGTTTTGGTTGCCCTTTCGGTCATTGCAACCCTGATGGTCTTCCGCGCCCGTGGTGGTTGTAATGTTGTGGAGTCTATCGTGCACCGTTGGAGGAGGGAATGGTGAAAGCGGGGTAGAGCCATCACGTGACTTTATAAAAACTCTTGTTCTCCAGCCCGCACTACAGGAATTAGGAACTCAGGCTGCTGCAAAATATAAATGGTATTTGGCTGATGAGGCCTAGGTTACGTGGGCGGGGTAATGGCGCGGTGGGAGGGAGGACCTTACGATGGGCGAGGGGTGTACGGGGAGTGCCGTACAAGTAGAGGCCATCTATCTAGGCGAGACAAATCAAGTGCCCACCCTCAGTGTTGCAAAGAAGGTCTTCGGTAAGCGAACCCCGACTGTTAAAGGGAGGGTTTGAATTGGGACTTCTGAAAGTGCGGGTTCGAATTGGGGAGGGGTTCTTTGAGTTCTGGATAGTGGGATAATGCAGACGGAATTAAATTATGAAAAGTTCTATGCAAGAATTCCTCGTATTTGGAAATTTGAATCAAGCATTCCTATTGTCTCTCCGGAGTACTCGTACCTCGTACTAGCCATGCAAAGATATTTGGGGCACCTACGGTAGTTCCCCATCTGGGCTTTCCAAGGGTCCTGGCATTAAAGTGACAGGATACCCAAGAAATCCCCGAGTACGGTCGGTAGTAATAAGGTGTCTTTTTTATGAGAAGGGTTTTCATGCAACCCCCCGGTTCGAAGGAAAAGTACCCGTTCCTCGATCATTTTTTCGTGCATCCCTCCCTCATTAAAATATTCCCCACGCGCAGCCTCGTAAAGCGACTCATCAAAAGTCTTGGTGATTCGGCACATTTACACCAAAACTTGTCATTTTGAGGGGCCCCTGAATGAACTCCTATCCAAAACTGGGGCAAGAAATTTTCCAAGTAGTTATATAAGTATGTAGACAGTATCATCCAACATATTAGAGATCTCACTAGCCTGTTCCCACCATGCTGTGGCTTCTCAAAGATACTACCAGGTGATGATGTGTTGCTATGGCAACTATCACCATAGTAAACTGATGATAATGACAACTTTTGGGTGATGGTATGATACAACTTTACAAGCTAGCAGCACCTGCAGTTGGTACTGAGAAGGCTTCAAATTATTTCTGAGGTATTTTGTGGGTAAAGTGACTTTGACCCCAGAATATGGGAAAAGGAGCATATGATTCCAATAAACTATGGCAGGCTTCCGTGGCAAAGCTAGTGATAATATAATGCTGCTTGTAAATTTATTGCTGGTTGTGACCAAAACGGAACCACTTTTTGGGCTAGACCTGTGCACTCACTGGCTTGACTTTTTTCATCTTCTCTTCGATGCTGCTTATTGGGGGCTTCTGCCTGCAGCCTCTTGTCGGCGTCCCAAACTTTGAACCCTCCACCTTTCCATTTCGGACCCTCTATTGGCCAACTTCATCACATCCTGCATGCACGCCAAGGCTTTATTTTCTTCCCTCACCGCCCTCAATCGCCTCCCTCAATTGCCAGACGAGAAGGCTTCCACAAGCGGCTTAGCTTCCTTAGGCCAGAGCAGGGATCATAAGATAAGGAGCCATTGCGGTGGCCCCTGGTTGATAGTGGTTTTGTCTGGATTTGAATGGATTGAAAATTGTCCCTAGCCTCTGTGGTTGGAGAGATAAATTTATCTATAGGGGTTGTTCGAAGTTGTTTCCGGTAATTCCCGGACTGATGGAAGGGCGTGCTGCGAGGGAGGTCCTTGTTACGCGAAATGAATGACAAGTCGCCTACTAGACTCTATCTCGGGGCGGGGTACCTGAGCTGCCTCCTTTCCCATAAACCCAGCCTCCCGAAGAGGTGTCTCCTCCATTCTCCTCAACCATTCTGAGTGTCGACACATCCGATTCCCACTACGACAAACCCAGCCTTTCCCAATCCAAGAATCACTCGACACGATGAATACTGGACAATCGGACCCTCACTTTGAGGACCCTTTCTCATCCCAACGGTATGCTCCTGAAATTTCATGGTACTTCTAATAATTAATGTGAGTAGAAGCGGTTCCACCTCGCAGGCCCCGAGAAGTACTCAAGGCGACTACAGCGGCAACACCGGTAATAATAATATCTACGGCTCCGGCAATATCACCTACAACTACGGAGGGACTAGCCTGTCCCGGGGTGATGAAATTTTGCAATGCCTCTACACATCCGGATACGAGTCACACCGAAGGCGGGTACGGAAGCCGGTTGAGGGAACTTGCACCTGGGTTACGGAACATCCAAGGTACAAGGCCTGGCTGGCAAAAGAGACGTCAGGTCTGCTCTGGCTATCGGCGGACCCTGGTTGCGGAAAATCGGTCATAGCTTCCTTCCTCGTAAAACACCTGGAAACCCACTCGAACGCCAACATTTGCTATTTCTTCTTTAAAGATGACAATGATGAGCAGAGGAGTGCAGAGTTTGCTCTTTGCGCCATACTGCATCAGCTCTTTGTCCGGAGAAACTCCCTCTGCGGATATGCCGAGCAAGCGTTTAGGGCTAAGGGCAAGAGATTCACGGAGGAGCTTGATACCTTGTGGAATATTTTGGTTAAGGTGGTGGCAGAAGGGGCCAGCGGTGAGGTGATCTGTGTGGTAGATGCCTTGGACGAGTGCGAACAAGCGACCCAAGATGAACTGATCCGGCTTATGGCCCACCTCCCTGGGTCACAAAACCCCAGTACACCGTTGAAACTCCTCGTCACAAGTCGCCCATACCACAAAATTGAGAGAGGTCTTGGGCCAGACTCAATGGTGATTCGGCTGAAGGGGGAGGATGAGGTCAAGGCTATTACTGCTGACGTTACCCGTGCCATAGATGAAGGGATCAAAGACCTAGAGACATTCTGGGAACGGCCTGGTGGGCTCGGGTATTTACGGGAGCTTCTTGAATCATCCGCCGATAGGACATTTATCTGGGTTTCCCTTATTATTGAGCTTTTAAAGGATAGTGTGGATGGCTCGCTAGAGGAGTTTACTAACATTGTGAACAATTCGCCGCGCGATCTAGCAGAACTATACACCAAAATTCTTAATAAAAGCGCAGACTTTGGGAAAGCACGGCGAGTCCTGAAAATAGTGGTAGCAGCTGCAAGACCACTAACACTCCGGGAAATGAACGTCGCGTTCAAAATCTGGGGAGATGTGAAGACAGTCGAGGACCTCCGGGATCTAACCCCTGGCTTCGAAAGAACGGTGAAAAATCTGTGCGGGAACTTCGTGCGGATTATCGATTCCAAGATCTATCTTGTTCATCAGACAGCGAGGGAGTTCCTGCTTAAGGGATCTTCTCTTGGCCAGGACAGCTGGCAGTATAGCCTGTGTCCCAAGGATTCTAACTTTACCTTGGCTGACATTTGTCTCTCCTATCTTTCGCTAGAGGATTTTCGAAATAACCCATTCTCGGGTGATAGGCAGCGGAGCATTATAGGGGGAATCGCCGACGAGCCTACCCAGGAATACCCCTTCCTTGATTACGCGGCGAGACACTGGGTAGACCACTTCCGAGATTCCCAGGATCGGCAGATGGAGCTATTCGAATTTACACGACTGATTTGTGAAGCAAGATCTAGACTGTTTATTACGTGGTTTCAGGTCTACTGGGGTTATTTGTGGAATTTCAGACCTTGCCCCATTGATTTCACGCACTTGATGACGGCAACATGGTTTGGGCAAAGGGCAGTAGTTAAGAGACTATTGGAGGAGGGAGGAGATATCGACGCCCAATGCGAACTATATGGCACCGCATTGAATATAGCGGCGATTCGAAAAGATGGACATATGGCTAGATTGCTGTTGCGGAATAGCGTTAGAGCCTATCTATTTGGGAAGGAGTATAACATCTTGGATGTGAAGCCGCCCCCTGGTTTCGGGTGAAAGGTGTATAACTGACATTAAATGAAACGTGTGTTAGACGGTATGTAGTCTTAAGGCTACCGGAGGAGACAATAGCTAACTGAGGGTCCGGCTGGGTTACAGAAGGTCGGTATGATCGGAGGAGAATATCTCCAGACTATGAAATTACTAATACTGAGCATCGGAGAAATATAGAGAGTAAGTGAACAATGGGGATGCTGGGCAACCCGCATGACTAATTATGGCTCCGCTTGAGGGAATAGAGTGTAAGGGAGTATTCACAACAACAGTGTATAATTGAATAAATTTGCTGATGAGGAAGGGAATATAGGAGGTACGGGCCCATTAAATAGCACAATTGATGGAGGCGACATCTAATTGCTGAACGTTTGGGCGCAATAGCTCGTACGTAACCAGGTCAAAGGGTCTACAGGCACCACGGAATTACTGATCTCTGGCTCGCTGAGTGATGTAGGAGGTAAATGACCGGGATAAACCACAGCTCAGGAATTAGGCAAATGCTGACCTCAGGATTTCTGAGTGTTGTAGAAGGTTAGTGGACACGATAAAGCACGGTTTTAAGACGAGGCAATTGCTGACCTTGGGCTCCCGGAGAGTTGTAGGATGTAAGTGAACACGGTAAACCACGGTT
>LN891110.1:240646-300379 GCA_900010015.1 Tuber aestivum | reverse complement strand
GTCGCCGCCCCCAAAGTCTCTCCCGTCAGCGCCCCCAAAGTCCCTCCCGTTGCCGTCCCCAAAGTCCCTTCCGTGGCCGCCCCCAAAGTCCCTCCTTGCAGGCTGCCTCTGAGCCTTCTGGGCCTTCGGAGGAAGAGAAGCTTCGGTCGATGCAAGATCTCCTAAAAAACAAGCCATGGATGGCTGAGTTCCTACAGGATCCGAGACTTGTGTCTAGCACCCACGCATCCGGAGCCGACAAGGTTGGCCCCGCGCGGATTGAACAAGGCCGTTGGTATCTCGGCGCTTCTGACACCCCGGCCATTGGCACTGCTGAGACCGACCGGCCCTGGACCCCCAGCCCGGTCGCTACTCTTCCCCCGGATCCTCTGCCCCCCCTGCCGCCTGATACACTCTCACTCTCTCCCTCCTCTGCCTCTGCCCCCCCCCTGCGCCACTACTCTTGTCGCTCCGGCGAGCCCCCCCCCATGCCCCAAATATCGCCTCGGCTCCCGGCTCCCGAACTGTAACGAAGCCTAAAGGACGGAACAAAGGAGGAAAGGTAAAGAAGTCAAAAGGAAAGAGTAAGGCAAATACCAATACGGCTAGCCGCGAAGACGTGACTCCGACCCTCCAGGCGCCCCGGCGTGGAGCACGTCGGCTTGCCACTGACTAATACGCATCTCGTCACTTACATTTTTTTTCTTTTTTTTTTAGACTAGCTCTTTCCTTCGTCTCCGAAGTTTCTTTTTCCCGCCTTAATGCATCTCAGTGTTTCCTTTGCTTCTGGGCTTTCATTTTTTCCTGTTTTTATCTCTCAATGTTTTCTCTGTCTCTGGTGTCCTTTTTAACCCATCACGAGGTTTTCTTCGTCCCCGGCTTCTTTTTTGACGCATCATGATGTTTTTTTCGTCTCCAAGGGGTTTTTTTTTTCTGTTTTCATCTCTCGATGTATTCTTCATCTCCAGGGCCTTTTTCTTGAACCCATTATGGGGTTTTCTTCGTCCCCTGTCAATTCTTTTGACGCAGCCCGGAGTTTTATTCTTCTTACGGCTCCCCCTTTTTTCGTTATCTACCAGTGTCCTCCCCGTTCCTGCCGTCTCCCTTGCATTCCTTTCGTTCGGGGGGTTTTTTCCACTCTGAGCACTACTACCGCTGTTCCTTGGACCTTTTGTATTGTTAGACATGTCTACCCCGGTCCGGCGTCTCGTATTTTTAGTCCCCCTTGCGTTAGCATCGTGAACCACATTCTTAGCCACTGTACTCGAGTACGCTAGCATAAAGTTTGTCTACATTTGGCCTATCTCGTGTTCTCCGTCAGTATCAGGCCCGGCGCCGACAGGGCATCTCCAGTGCTTGGACGCAAGGAATGCCTGGCGCAAAGACGCTTCTCTATTGTTTAGCTGCCGCGATTCCACATTCGGACATGAACGTAGATTCATCTAATCCCATTAGGCATAGTTAGTACTGTAGGGGAATTGCATCGCTAAACTATACCATAACTGGCTACGCGAGGCTTCGCTTGCTCTGCGATTGGCGCATTCATTTCCTCAGTTCTTTATCCGACTACGGTACTCACGTCCTATAAAGCTCAACGACTGTGAGTTTCGATCATGAACGAGTGACCCAACAATCACAAAACGACACTTTGTAGTCAAGTTTTGAACTGAATACCGAGTGATAGTCTATGATTGCACCAGCTACCCTTTGCCAGTAATCCAAGCGTATAAAGACTGGCGTGACCTACTATATATACAAAGCCTACACAAACACCACGCCTTTTCCAACCTCACGACGCGATCCTCCCGCATCTCTAACCATCCCCAATATCCAATCTCTCTCTCAACATGCCTAAGGAACCAGCCCATGCACGGAGTTCGCAAACCCACAGAACAGGCGGTCCTGTTCGACGTACCCAGGACATTGGACCGACCCCTGCGGCATCTGGAAAATCGAGGCCAAGAGAGGGCACAAACAACTCTCATAGCTCCCCGAGTACTCTAACTAATGACCATACGTCACGTCAGCATCCTCCCCCCCCGCCAATTACACCCCAACGGACAAGACCACCTAAACGAGTGCGTAGGAGTACCAGACCGACCGCGCCATATATAGAACCTGAAATGGAACGCGACGGGCAAGCCAATTTTGAAACAGTACCTCTGTCCGACGATAGCAGTGAAGAGTGCCAAATCTCACAGGGATCGGCGGAAGCTGAATCCGCGACCGACCTCGATCCAGAAGACAGTGATATCGCAGACCTGCCTCTCTCCGGCGGCCATCGTCTATCACAAGTCGGGAAAAGTCGCCATGGGGATGGTCCTCGAACTGTTCGTATATCGGCGACCCCACGATCACCTGAGACAGAAAATGCTCTGAGGATTCCAGCTGCCCCGCCGCGGATAGTTCGTGGGGCTGAATACAGTCTACCAGTCTTTCCGTCATCGAGTTTATCTCGGATATCGTCTCCAGCAGGCCAGGGGAGTGTACATTCTTCTGTTATCAGAGGTTCTAGTCCGACTGGTCCTCTAGACACAAGACCGCAAGACAATGGCTGGTCCGTAGCCAGCACACGTCGGAATACACTTGTGGGACCTGAGCTTGCCGTGGTAGTTCTGGCAAAGTCTCTGATCCTCAATTACACTCAGTTTGTTAACCCAATCCCGAATCCAGCTGCTTTGACGGCCAAGATACACAGCGTCTGGGATGACGTGGTGGGTAAGACGCCAGGTGTGGGGCGTATGGAACCATCGGAAGAGATCGTGGGCCTAGTAAGTCAAGTCAGCGAGATATGGGGAGAAGCAGGAAATTGTATTGATCCAGTTAGATACGCCAGAAGCAGTCGGGGGTAAGGGCACAATTCGTCTACCATGTGAAGCATCACATTGTAGCGTTATATGAACTACCAGAAGATACCCAGGGTACGGCGCGTAGGGTTGATTACCTCCTGGAAAAAGACAGGTTTATGTGCGACTCCAAAGGGTACGAGGTTGGACTCCCGCAGATGACGCTCCCATACAACTACATGTGAGTACCACTGACCACGGCCATCGCAAGACAGCACGTGAAACTGCGATTCCTTGCGCCACAGATCCCCGAGGCGATATATGGTAAGTACTTCACAGGGAAGAAAATGCGGGGTATAGTAGACCCGGATTTCCTAGACATGATCAACAGTACCATGGTCTGCTTGACGTGCGCTATACTCTGTCATACACTTAGGGCGTGGCAAACCGGTACATATACCGAGCCAACTGACTTCAAGCGTGAGTTAGTAGGAGGTGAGTATATGCGAATCATTGGGCGTACATGTGCGACCAATCTGGCTCACCCTCCACCAAACACTTGAGACCTCATTGCTAGGCAGACGGACACATGGCGGAAATGTCCCCAGGGAATCCAGAAGACGATTCTTGAGAGTATTCGTCAACCGATTACCAACAAGATCATGCAAAAACGTGGTGTCCACCAAGACTAACGAGAAGGCTATGACGACGACTGGGACGCGGTCAGTACCGAATTAGAGAGCCGGAAGTCGAACCAGGAATCGCGACCACCCCCCCCCCTGGCGCAGCGACACTGTGACTGATTCACCCATGCTCATCCCAGTGAGGCCACGGGGCAGACGAAATGAGTCGCAGGACACCGATGTCACCGCAAGTTTCGGTCAGACGTCCGCTGCCCTGGTGCTGGCGTTGCTTGATTCTGATCCAATCGCTGGATCCCTCCAGGACATCGCATGTCGACCGACGGAGATTGTTAGCAGCCCTCCTCCGGCCTCACAGCTATCGCTTAGTCTTGAGTAGTCACCTGAGGAACAGGGAGTAGCGGCCGAAAGGGATCCCACTGGACCGGGCGGCCCATTGTAGTTGCTTATCACGGAGGAGAGGCGGGGGCAGAATTCGTGAGGTCGATAGTAGGTTATGGGTGAAGGAGGATTGGAGCAATCACGATCGGAAGAGGTACTGCGCGGAGATACAGTAGGAGCCAGTGTGCATGAGGGGACGGGGATGTAGTCGGGATTTCACCGTGACGACATAATATTGTACATAAAGCGTCAGGGTCAACTAGAGAGAATTCCATGAGATTAGGCAAATAAGTCCGTTAGGTATGGATGAGGAGGAAACATCCCCGATGTATTGTGACCTGAAATATCAGGTGGCGAGAACCAGGAGCCACGAAGGTCCGGATCATGGTTGATTGGTAGCGGGAGAATCTGGCCAAGAAACCAGCGCCAGGGGATGCAAACGGTACGTAAGTTGAAAGATCTGGGCGCGAGGGGCGTCGGCGCAAAAGTCTCCAGAGCGTACTAGTAGAGATCAAGACCACCAGTTTGGGCGGGAGATAATCCAGATCTTTGGGCGCTGGGTCGTCACGTCGAGAGTCAAGAGGAGTCGTTTAAAATATCAGGATTAATGCTGCCCCAATAACGGGTAGGGTTGGGACGTCAAACGCCAGGGGGTGGGCAACGTCAGATGGACGGAGCAGAATCACACGATAGCAGGAAGTAGCAAAGGGTCACAGGGATAGTCAGGACGCAAGGAGAAGAAAGCGTGGAATCTCCTGACGCATGGAGAGGAAACGGTGGAATCTCCGGACGGGAGGAGAAGAGAGCGTGGAATCTCCGGACGCAGGGGACCTCAGCATCCACATCCGGTGGGGTCAGGACCGGTTGCGCAAGAAAAAGGCAAATCTGGACGCGACGTCCCGCGGACGTCCCATCCAGATTAACGGTTTGCGTTTGGGCGTCCCGTGCGTCAGATGCATGGGATGCACGGGACGCAAAGTCAAATTTTCGCTGATGCATACCTCGAATCACTGAAAGCGGTGAGCCGTCAGACATAGACATGGCCGAATCCCCACTGGGAATGAGTGGATGGGACCCTGGAACAATAGGAGGCCTCTTCCCTAGAGACGGAAACACCAGTCTACCAAGAGAACCAGTCAGCTTAAGCTCTTTCCTGGGAGGAAGAACCCCCCAGCCAAAAATGCCGTCGGAAGACCAAAGGTTCAAAAACTTTGCAACCTTAATTGGAAGGGTAATGGCCCAATTGGACCGAAACATTACCCAGACCCAAAACGATCAACAAGTCGCCTATGCGGCTTTAACCGAAGCTGGAAAAGGAATTGCCGACGAGTTGGCCGGTGTAAAAAAGAGGGTAGACCAGGGCGAAAAGTTCATGGGTGATGAGCTGGCTCAGCTGGAACGAGCAGCCCAAGGGCTACAAGGAGATGTGGCAGCAGAATTGGAAAGCTACCATCTTAGGGTAGTGGAGGAAATGGTCAGATCAAATCTGGCACAACAGGAGCAGTCTAGGAAAACTGCATGGCTGGAAAGGGAAGGTGCTGAACGAAGCGTCGATGCCATGGAACGGGATAACACACTGGCTCAAATGATTGAGGAGCTACGAGAGCAACGAAAGGCAGATAGAAAGGCTCGCGACATATTCCAAAGGAAGATGATAAAAGATCATGCGAACTTAATGACGGCCCTTAACGATAAGTTAACGGAATACGTTTCTAATACCAATGAGTATCGAAAGGGATTCCTAGAAAAGTCAAGGGAACAAGAGAAAAAGTTCGCAACCTTGTCGCGGCAAATGACCGAATTCCAGACCAATGTTAGGGCCGAGTTAACGGACATGACGGGGAACATAAGTGAGCTGATTGCCGACGGAGAAACCTTGGGATTAGAAAGAAGATTTGGAAAGGCTAAAACGGGCCACACAAATCAACCAGGAAATATCGGCTTTTCGCCATTACCTCCTCCAAGTCCTTTCGGAGGAGCTTCTTACGCTGGAACCGTTTCAGAAACAGAGGGAAACCACCAAAGTGCATACGCACCACCCCCACCACCGGTACCTCCAAAGAGAGACCCAAACGGCGGAGGCGATGGACCTCCAGGCGGAGGGGGTGGACCTCCAGGCGGAGGCGGTGGACCTCCAGGCGCAGGGGGTGGACCTCCAGGCGGAGGCGGTGGACCACCAGGCGGAGGTGGTGGACCTCCAGGCGGAGGCGGCGGACCCCCAGGTGGAGGCAGTGGACCCCCAGGTGGAGGCGGCGGACCTCCAGGAGGAGGAGGACCACCTGACGGACCGGGAAATGCCTACTTTCAGGCCAACGAATTGGCGGAAATAATAACCCAAGCAGTGGTTGGAGCAAGTTGAAAGCCTGCTGAACTGCCTCCTTACTTCGAAAACAGCAAATACCAAAAAGTGGAAAATTGGTTGACTGCTTGCGAAGATTACTTTCGAAGGAACCCGCACCACTGGCAATCGGATCATCACAAGATAGTATGTGCACTCACGAGGACAAAAGGTCCAGAGGTGGTACCTTTTGCCGAATGGTATAGGAATGCCATGGATGGCTTAGCAGGACAAGAAAGACGAGAGGAATTAGGGTTCTGGAATAATTTCCGAACGGAAATTATCCAACAATACGCACCGTATAACGAGGCCCGTAAAGCTTTGGCTGATATGGCCAAAGTAACCTATCGGAATAATATCGAGGCCTTCATCACTAAACTCGAAGTCCTCAACATCCAAGGGCAAATGAAAGGACCAAGTTGGAGACAATTGGTGGAAAGTAAACTTCTCCACTCCATCCTCACTAGAATGTCATACGAGGACGCCGATTCAGACGAGCCTTGGATAAGACAGCTACGAGCTGTAGGGCAGAGGGACGAGGAGTTCAACGAGCAACAACGCTTGAGAAGCGGAAGCTCTGCGATGATAACTCCAAAGAGAAAGGATAGAGATGGGGACCGAAATAGTCAACCTAAGGGAAAGGCTAAAACGTGGTCCCCCCCGACGCGAGATGAGAAAGGAAAATGGAAACCCGCGACAACCGGCTCTTTACCAACGAAACGGGTTCATACCGATTGGAAATCGGCACATGACGGGATTCCACAAAAGGTTATCGACTCACGGCGCCAAGATAATGGCTGCACGCGCTGTGGACTCACTAATCATAAGTGGGAAAATTGTCGAAAGGCCGCCGCGGTAAACCATATTACTGGGCGCAGGATCGCAGTCCCGAGGACCCGACGAGTGGAAGTCCGCCCAACACCTTCGGGTGGAAAGGTGGGCCAAACTCGAGCAAACCCAGCACCTCGGATTTGGGAAATGACTTCAGATTAAGCAAGGGTATAGAAAAGAAGTCTTTGGCAACGGTGGAGCATCCGGATGAGGGCAGCGCACCCTGAATAGGATGACCAACAAGACGAAAAATACGTGTTCTTGCTTTGGTAGTACATCTCTCCCCGACCTACGGATGCTCGCTCTCTGGAACGCATTATACAAGAATGACGCAGAGGCGCACTCACCCGAAAGGGCCCAAGGATGCAAAGTGCCTACGGAGCGGGATGCACACCCTTAGCAGGCCGGCACAGGCGTTGCATGTGAAATGTGGAAAAGAAGGTTGGGAGTGCGACCAGATAGTGCACACCTATCGAACCAGCTAGACAGGTGTCCAACCTGGCTGGACGCAGCCTGATACAAGTTGAAACTGGCGATAGAGCGCTCAGCAAGGTAGCACACCCAACGGAAAGAGTCCCAGAAAGGCGTACCAGTTTAAAATGGCTCGATACGAGGGAAGACAACCCGATGTCCAAAGACTCCGCACACATTTGTCATAAACGGGGTATCTCGTTAGAGAAGCTGGTGCAAGTACGGGAAGGGGCACCCATGGCGACGGCAATGTGGTAGTCCATCATCAGGATGAGGAAAATTGGGGACAGCGTGCTTGCCCCTTTGGGTCCCCCCATGATGGGAATCGAAAACAAACCCTAAGGCCAGGTTAAAAGGTCGATCCTCGACTCAGTTTGGGTTTCTGAGTTCGCTATGATTAAATATCGTTATTGAGGGTATTCAAGCGAAATGTCCCAAGGTTGTCTGAGGAGGCTTAAGTAGCCGAAACCATGCTAGCGTGGTAACAATCACCACCCCCCGCAACCATGAGCAAACAACAGACAACCAACCAGGGCCCCTTTAAGGGCCCCAAGCGAACCAAGATTAAGGCACCGGAACCCGAACGGTACAAGTGCCCAGAAGGCACAGCATACCTCTGCTCCAACAAAGATCGAGTACCGATTCGCGTGTTATTAGACTCGGGCTCTAATATCTTTGTTATTAGCAAAGCTTTAGTGCAACGACTGCACATACCTACCGCGAGACGAGAGAAACCTCTCCAAATTGAAGGATTTGATGGCAAACCCTCCAAAGAAAATGGATGGCTTTACACCCACCCTATACGGTTGGAAATAGGAATCAACCGACATTCATCACTTGTGTCGTCCGACGTGGTCAACACTGCTGCCCAAGACATGATTATACCTTTCGGTTGGTGGCATGACCAACACCCGATTACCAGTATTGGCAATCCAAAATCTTGAGTGTTTACGAACGAAAAATGCGGAGACCATATAAGACCTGCGCAAGAACCAATCGAAGTCCAATGGGATGAATCCCTACTCTTCGACGAAAAGGCCATGTTTATCGCACGAATGCATGTCAAAGGCATGATAGTGCCACTCGAATACCCCGATGAACCATGGGAGGTAGCTTGGGAAAGGTTGCCCACCTGCTACCAGGATTATAAAGATGTTTTTTCCACAAAACCTTCAGATCGGTTACTGTACCATAGCGAGTCCGACCACAAAATCGAACTAAAGGAAGGGGCCAAACCACCATGGGGACCAATCTATCCAATGTCGGAAAAAGAACTTAAAGTTTTATGGGAATACCTTGATGAAATGACCAAGCAAGGAAAAATAGTTCCCAGCGAGTCCCCATACCGAGCTCCAGTTCTTTTCGCACCAAAACCAGGTGGCGGTCTACGACTATGCGTGGATTACCGCAAGCTCAATGAGCTTACGGTAGCAAACAAATACCCCCTACCCCTCATGTCTGATCTAAGGGACAGAGTGGAAGGTTGTAATATTATGTCACCAATAGATTTAGCCAAGGGCTATAATCTAGTTTGTATAGCGAAGGGAGATCCAAAAAAGGAGAAAAACCAGACAAGTACACGCAAATGACGGCGTTCGGAACGAAATATGGCCTCAAACAATATGAGGTCATGCCTTTTGGCTTGATCAACGCACCAGCAACATTCCAAAACATGATGAATGTTGTACTTAGGGAATTCTTGGACCAAGGGGTCGTCGTTTAGATCGACAACATCCTAAATCTATTCCAAAAATGAAAAAGGCCATATCGAACTCGTTCGAAAAGTGCTACGACAACTGCGACGGTACAAATTGGCAATCTGGCTAAAAAAATCGGTCTTCCATGTAAAGGAGTTGGAATTTTTAGGTTATATCGTCTCAACGACAGGGGTATCGATGAGCGAAAGAAAAGTGGACGCCATTAAACAATGGGTGCCACCCAAGTCCATAAGGGACATACAGATTTTCATGGGTTTCGCAAACTTTTACCGACGATTCATAAAAAATTTCTCTGCAACTTGCAAGCCCATTACAGAATTATTGAAGGAAAACCCAAGTGGTTTCCTATGGACAGAGGAGGCAAACGAATCCTTCGAACTTCTGAAAAGAGAAGTTCGTTACCGCTCCCATATTGTGCCATTTCAAACCGGAACGGGATACAGTCGTCGAGACGGATGCCAGGGATTTCGCCCTGGGTTGCGTACTCTCCCAGTTTTTGGAGAAACGACTACACCAAATCGCCTACCACTCCCGAAAGTTGAATCCAGCCGAACACAATTACGACATCCATGACAAAGAACTCCTTGCCATTGTCGAAGCGTTCAAGGAATGGCGACATTATTTGATGGGAACGGATCGACCGATTACCGTTTACACGGATCACCAGAATCTACAGTACTTCCTCACCACAAAAGCCTGGGGCGCCCAACAAATTCGCTGTGCGCAAAAGTTAACAGATTTCAACTTCAAAATTGTTTATCGACCAGGAACAAGCAGCGGCAAACCTGCTGTGCTGAGCAGGCGGCCGGAGTACCGCCCTGAGTGAGGAGCTGAACGAACTGAGCAGTCGATTCTGAAACCAGCGCAGTTCGCCGTTATCCAAATTTCTATTGTCCTAGGATCGGAAGACGACGAAAGGGTAACAGTCAACCCTACACAAAACCTATTTCGAGCAATGCGACTCTGCCCGGAGGCTAAGTTGCCCACCAAGGGAACCAGAGATGCAGCTGGTTACGATTTGTATGCATTAAAAGATACTATTGTACCAGGAAAAGGACAAGCCCTACTCGAAACTGGGATAGCTATAGCAGTACCTAAAGGAACCTACGGACGCATCGCACCCAAAAGTGGTTTAGCCACCAAGTTTGGAATCGACACCCGTGCCGGTGTCATTGATGCAAATTACCGAGGAGAGGTCAAAGCACCGCTGTACAACACGCACATAGAAGACTATAAAGTACAAGCTGGCACAAAGATCGCTCAGTTAATCTTAGAAAAGATTCACACTGGTGAACTCCAAGAGGAAATGGAGTTGGATGACAAGAAAAGAGGAGGACAAGGATTCGGGAGCACGGGAACTGGATTAACCGAAACACCACCTCGCATCAGTTTCCTAAACGAGGACGCAAACCTCAACCAATACTTTGATTTAACCGACGAAGAAACTCACGACCAACTGCATAAAGAATCAGTTGTCATGGCAACTAGGGTCATACTAAATGCAAACCCCAAGGAGTTCCACGAAGAGTTCACATCATCGGTAAAGAAGGCTGGTGAACAGGACGAGGACTGGTCATCCAGACGAGTTGAATTAGAGAAGCTACGAAACGATAACGAACAATGGCCTAAGCACTGGTCAACGAAAGAGGGGCTCATCTATTTTAAAAATAGGCTGTATGTACCAGCCTCGGAGAAATTACGGACCCTGATCACGAAGAGCTGCCACGATTCGAAGGTAGCAGGACACTTCGGACAGGAAAAGACCTTAGAAATAATTACGCGAGATTTCCACTGGAAAGGACTTAGTGACTGCGTCAACGACTAGGTAAGGTCTTGCGATGAATGCCAACATAGCAAAGCCCCCAGACATGCCAAATATGGTTTCTTACAACCACTACAAATACCTTTGGCAGCATGGAATTCTATTTCTACGGACTTCATCACTCAACTTCCTCTATCGAACGACAACACCCAAATCATGGTAGTAGTCGATCAGGTCACCAAAATGGCCCACTTCGTTCCACTACCAGGAACCGCAAGTGCTAAGGATGTGGTAACCGCATTCATACGCGAAGTTTGGAAGCTTCACGGGTTACCAACCGAAATAGTTTCGGACATGGACGCCAAGTTTGCAGGAGAATTCTGGGAATCACTGTACGCTTCACTGGGAATTAAACGGAGAATGTCAACCGCCTACCATCCACAAACTGACGGACAAACCGAAAGAACCAACCAAGTGCTGGAAGGTTACCTTCGAAGTTTCGTCAACTATGATCAGGATGATTGGTGTTCCCTACTCCCATTAGCCGAACACGCTTACAACAACTCGGTAACCCAAGCGCACGGATTAACTCCATTCTACACAAACTATGGCTATCATCCACAAACAGAATGCATGAAAGAAAGAGAAGCACGGAATCCAGGGGCAACAACTTACGCCTACTGGATGAAGGAAATCCACCAACAAGCACGAGACACCTTACAACTAACTCGAGAAGCAATGAGCAAATACTACGACCCGAAAGTCAAACCAGAACCAGACTTTAAGGTCGGAGACTGAGTAATGTTGAACGCCAAAAATATTCGGACCAAGCGCCCTTCAAAGAAGCTTAGTCCTAAGCTCTATGGACCTTTCCGAATACTCGAAAAACGAGGCCATCGCGTATTCAAGTTGGAAGTTTCCGAAAGGTGGAAAGTCCACCCGTATTGCACGTGTCGCTACTCGAACCCTACCGAACATCGGTTCGACCCGAAAGGGAACAGAGACCGCAGGCACCAGTGGAGATCGATGGCGATCTGGAATAGGAGTTAGAGAAAATCGTTAAAAGCGAGATCCTCTCCTATATGAAAAGAGTCTCTGGACGCAATAAGCGTATCCGAGAACTCAAATATTTTGTTAAGTGGAAAGGGTGTTCGGAGGATGAGAACACCTGGGAACCGCCGGAGTATCTTGAACATGCTACCGACCTAGTGGAAGAATTCCACAGTGACAACCCGGAAATGCCACGGCTGAGGTAGGATGGTCAGGAAAGGTTTTCCTCGGCCTGGACAAGTAAACGCGCAGAGGTTTTTCACCCTACCTGGACTGAGTCCTAAAAAAGGAAATAATTTAGACCTTACTTTGTACCATAGATAGAACTAGACATAGAAGGACTCGAGGACGAGTCTTGAAGAGGAGGGAGCTAATGTTACACATAGAAGCGTAATCGGTGTGGCACGTGAGTAAATGCATAAGGTCACCTGTTCGACTGCGGGCCCCGCCGTAGTTATCGTGACGGTATCTCATTACCTCACGAAACGATAAGGCATCATGCAAGTCTTTACCCTTTCACTATCCATGCGATAAGATAAGCGACCGCAGGGCTTTCGCTGGATAACATTGAAGGAGCTCCGCTCTACAAGATAAGACTTAGTTGAACCAGATTGGTCGCTTAGTTATTGAGCTATGGCCTCTGGAAGTCTTGGTGCTGCTATTCCGAGAAGTAGCCGCACCATCCTGTACTCACGTCAACTAGGGTCATCCGGAGACTAGTTGACGATTGGTTAATAACAACTCACTGGTCGAGTTAGTTATCTTCGTCATGCACTCTAAGCTATGCACATAGAAGAGTCATGGATAAGTCCTTTGACGGAGCTGATCACTCCACTTAAGGAAGAGAGCGGGGAAGATAGTTTTCAGGGTCAAAGGGTGTTCGTACTCCAAAGGCACTGAGTCGTTAGTATGGCAGGTACATAGTCAGTAAGGGATTGGATGTAGCCCGCGACCACCCAGACGCGGAATATAAATATCGAGGTGCCTCCCTGGCTTTAAGTTTATCATCAGCGACCGGAGAAGAAATCTTATCAATATATTCATTCTACTTTACTTCTATCTTTACCAGCCTTCTTGACTATCTCCGAGACAGAAGATTACAGGGCCTAGAGTATACTGGCTTGACCTTAGAGTTACCTACCCCCTAAGACCCACTCCCTGGAGACCAGAGCCCCAAATACCGACCACCCGGAATCCCTCCCCCCCGAGATGGGCGTCGGTGCTGGAGCCCTCGGAGGAGGAGAAACGGAAGTCTCTGGAGGCACTGCTGAAGGACCAGCCATGGATGGCCGCATTCATCCAAAAGCCACAACCTCCCTTGCCCCCCCACAACCTCCGGCGCCCCCCACAACCTCTGGCTTCCCCCCACAACCACCGGCTCCCCCTCCATAACCACCGACACCGTCCCCCACAACCTACGGCTACCCTTGTAACGGGGGCTCCCTCAGGTAGATGGTTCCTAAGGATGTGACCGCACCAAACTTCGAATCTTTCGAACACAACTCTTGTAAAGTGTAAAGAATAAAAGTAAACGGTAAAACTTAATATCGTTAAGCTCAGGCTTATCTCAATTAAAGTCTCTCGAGAGGGTGTTGATTCTGTCAGGGCAGGAGAGTTCTCGTATAAGCTGCAAGTAGTCAGACTTATACCAAAAACTCCCCCATCAGGTCGCCCCGACCAACACGAGCATACCCTTCTCCGTAAGGGTTGCTGGCACCATTACCGCATCCCCAAAGGTCTTAAGGTGTCAGCACACTCTAGCAGAAATCTCCCATATGCACATCATTTCCTGCGAGGTGTTTATCAATACCGCTGCCGGAGCGAAAATCTCTGCGCATCGGTGTCTCGTCAGTGGCTAACTGTCGAGACTCCTAGGAAAGCTAACTAAATGACTCTCTTCCCATGTGCTATGATCCATGCAAGCACCCGTAGACATCAGGTGTCTTCCGGTTAAGTTCTATCTTCTTTGATTGCGAACTTACGGGGTCTACGACGCTCCCACAAAGAGCTGTGTCGGCGGCGGGACCCGTGGGCGCTACCCATGGTCCCTTACCTCCGGCACACCACTCAGCGTGATAGGTATCATGCTATTAGAGTCTTCCAACAACCCACAAGGAGCCTACGGCAAAGGGGCACGTGTAGGCATGATTGGCGTAAAACCTTCCCAGACGTCTCCGGCACTACCCGGGACTACTCTGGGCACCCTTCCGGATAGCTCACGCTAACTCCGTCAGTTTTGGTCCGTTTTCCTCCATTCCTTTTGGAGAAGGTACTTGACCTTCTCACCTTGGCCCCCTTATATATCCTACGAACAGCTTCCGGTCGGACGGACGGCAGCGACGTATACAGTGTTATGGACATGTCTTCAATCACTCCATTTAACTAGTAAGACGGCAACTTCAACCATTTTGGCCCATGACGCCCGGGGCGAACCCTGGGGCCGCAGGTACCTGTTAGGAATAATTCTGCCAAGTTACAGCATGTTTGGAGCACTCTAGCTCCTCCCGTAGTCTTCCGATCAATGTGCAAGCAAGTGCCCCTCGATCGTCATTGCGTAACAAACAATCGTAACATTACGCGGAATCTTTCCGACAACATTTCCGACGAAAGGTTGGGTAATAGTGTCCCAAAGGTAGGGTAAGTATGTCCATGGTGACACGAAACTGGTCTCCATGGCAGGGTAACGTGACTTACCTAGATAGGGTAGACTCACCCGGCCTTCCGGACTATCCTTAGGCCGACGCCGGTAAGGTCACGTTACTTCCACTATGTAGGTACACCTATACCTTAAGTACCTTCTGTTCTTCGAGATACCCGGACCATCGAGTATCTCCCGGGCATGCTCTGACATGCCCGCCTAGTCTACCATTTAACCTCTACGCCTTATGTACGGGCGTAGACCTAGGTTGCCATAGCTCCATAACGTAGGGTCGTTACAACCCTCTACCGGCCGGGATCCAGTCCTGCTACTGGCTCCTGGGTGACTCGGCCTAGCACTGGTAGCCTTGATGGGGCAATGGACAGCCCTAGTGCCCCCAACATAGCCTTCCTACCCTCTCCCTCCACCTAGGTAATGATAAATACGACGGGTCGTGACGAATCCAAAGTCAAGACTCCGACGTGTTCGCTCTGCAGTGGAGTACCTCGCAATACCGATGCCTGATCTTTCTTTCATCTCCTTGCGTTTTTTTTCCTTACTTTACTTTTTGGTGAGTTCTTTCTTCCCCTTGCTTTTTTTTGCTATCATTTTTACATTGCTTCATGCCTCTTTTTCTCCTTTCCATTTTTGCATCTCTTACTCGTACGTATGCTTAATCCCCTTTTCCTGCTTACTCATTCTGTATCATTAGACTCCATTTTTGCTGGCGTCCGGGTTTTCTTTGCCTCTTGTATGGGCTTGTATTCTTAGTTAGCCCTCGTATTCTTAGTTAGTTAGCTCGTAATCAAAATGTTAGCTTGACTTTCTTCCTGTGGCGCCCACTATCACTGTTCTAGCTTGGGGTCAAGAGTTGGCCTCTGCAGGGCTGCTGTCATTGGTTTAAATGATGGAATTCTGCCAGCCACCCAGCCCAGCAGATTCGGCGTCCGGAGGTGAGGTTAGATTCAACGAATCCCTTTTAGACATGGGCAGTTTTACCAAAGAATGCATGTCGCTATACAACACCGTTTGTGGCTAGATGGATGCCAACTCACAGCGGTAGCACTCTTTTTATTTCCCCAGCCACCTCACCAGGCTGCCAGTGTGATTCGGGGATATGGAGAGTTAGGAGAAAGTTTACGAATGGTATTTTCGTAGATGATTCTTTGCCTCCAATACCGAGTGATACCATGTGCTTCGCAACCCCCTTAAATATAGTGTTTTGGTATAAGAACTGGCACATCATTAGACGCAAGAGGTTTCTACACTTACCCACTCTTATCCATACCTGAAATACCACTTTCCTACACTTTGAATCCCATCTTTGGTCCCAGATACTGCCGGTAAGTACAATTACATCATGCAAAAAGATTCTCAGGCCCACTCCGGCAGTCAGCCAAACCGCCGAGCAGGCAATCAGAATGGACTCAGACATAGGCCAGATCCAGGACAAAGGCATTCGAACAGTCGAAACCAGCCACCCAACAAAATGAAACACACAGCTCACCCCGCACAGGGCTGAGAGAGCTTTCATCACATTTCAGTTCTTCTCCACCGTCAATTGCAAGCCAAATAGCAAGACCACCAAAGTGTCCCCAGAAGACCACATCACAGACCACGGCATATATAGAACTAGAAACCGAACACGACGCACAACTCGATACGAAACCTGTACAGGGTGAGGTATCTGACGATAGCAGTGATGAGTACCAAAATATGGCAGGATCTGAGGAATCTAAACTAGACATCGGACCTGATCCAGAAGATATTGAGATTGCTGATGGCACCACCCCAGCGCGGGCTCGGGCAGCACAATCAGGGAAGAGACAGGGGCAGGAATGCACGAAGACTTTTCGGATCTCTACCATGTCAGGATCACAGGACATCCTGCCTACCTGGCAAATGCTAGTGCTTCAAAGTCGCATGATTTGGGGTGGGGTGTACAGTCCTGCGATCCTTCTATCATCAAGTTCAGCTCGTGATTCATCTCCAGCAGACAGCAGATGGGCAAGCTGGTCTGTTATAAGAAGTTCCCTTCTAGTAGTTGATCCAGGTACAGCGCAATGAAGGCGGAACCAGAGTGTAAATCCCAAGCTTGGGAATTTTGAGACTGGACCTGAACGTCCAATACTAGAAATGGCCAAGACTTTGATTCTCCGTTACACTCGTTTTGTTGACCCAGTGCCAAATGTAGTTGCTTTGACAGCCAACATACATAGCGTTTGGTACCAGGCACTGCATAAGATGTCAGAGCCTGCCGATATTGAGTGATCAGAGCATATTTTGAACCTAGTTAGTCAGCAATCACGGACCAGATGCTCTGCAAATTGTTAACAAAGAGAGATACGACAAAAACACTCTGGGGTAAGGTCACAATACGTCTATCATCTGAAGCATAACGTTGTAAAATTTTATGAACTACCTCAGGACCCTGCACCTGTCCAGCGCAAGGTTAAATATCTCTTAGAAGGCGATCAGTTTATCTGCGACCTGCTTGGGTACGAGGTTGGTCACTTGTAGCAGAGTTGGTAGACCTTGGATTCTTTCTAACTCAAACTAAACTGTACACAGAATCTCAGTTTCAGATACCTTGCGCCTCAGATCGCCAATGCTATCTATGGCAAGTATTTCGCGGGAAAGAAAATGCGAGATATTCTAGAACCTGACTTTATAAGGGAAATCAATGGCACTATGGTGTGTTTGACTTGTGCTATAATATGCAATAGTCTGAAGGTGTTGCAGACGAGGGCATACGTGGAACTGAGGGACTTCAAGCCTGATGTGGTAAGAGGTAAGATGCTCCCCACACTCTTCATGCTGCGTTCGACACCTATCCGACTAACATGTCGCTCTCACACAAGACCTCCTTGTGAGGCAAGTTCGATCCTGGTGGAAAAGTCCGGCATGGGTACAGAACCGGATTCTCGCAGGAATCCTGAGGACAATTACCCCAAAGGTCGAGTAACAATATGGCCTCCCGGAACATCTATGGGATGGCTACAATGATGACTGGGATGCTGTTACGGCGGAACTGGAGAACTGGGAATTCAGGCAATTGCACCGGCAGTCCTGCCGGCAGATCTACACGACGCCTGAATCACCCATGATATCACGATTGGTACGTGGAGATAGCCAGAATCTATTACAGAACAGTGATGTGATATCTGATTTTGGCCAGAAATCAGGGGGCCGAGTGCTAGCGGTCAGACATTGTGACCCAAGTAGCCAGGATGATATTCTAGAGTGCAACATTAACAGATCATCTCAGGTCTCGCGACTCTTATTGAGTTTCGGCGATTCACAAGGCACGCAAGAGGGGCCCGTAGGACTGTTGGGCAGTTGTGATAATACAGTATTGGGCATGTGAGTGAACTGTAGCGACGTCCAAAGGGGGGAGGTGGAGGGGGTAATTCAGGAGAATTGATGAGGGGGAGAGGGTATTTTAGCAGAATTGATGAGGGGGAGGAATAGATGTAATGAGGGAATAAATTGCAGAGAGATGATGTGACGCTGAACTCCATAGACATCATGTAGCTACTTGTATGAAACTTGAAGTTCATGGGGCAATCGTGTACTGTAAAAGAGCCAAAGATAAAGAAAGCAAAACCAGGCCCAGTGGTAGAAATTGTGAGAAAAATGCATCAATCCGGATGTGCGCGTGTCGAACATAACACCAGAGCAAAATACGAGCCAGGCATGATCCAGATCACAGACGAAATATTCACGGGGTGTCAGGATTTTGGAACCCGATACCATGATATCCAGATCAACCAAGAGTGCTATGTAGACGTCTAGATAGGAGGACCAACATACCAGAACCCCCCAGAGTTGTCAAGGAGATGGGGCATCGAGTCTAGAAGGTGAGGCACATAGTTAACTGAGTTAGGAGATGGGAGGGTTTAGCAATTGGGATCAGGATGGAGAACTGGAGGAGTTAGGTAGTTCCAGCGCGATGTGCGCAGGTGCCAGGTGATGGGGGCGATAAGGGGGTGCGACATAGACAGTGCCGAGGAAGCGGGTGTCAGGAGCCATATCCAGATGAGAGTCAGGCACAGGAACAAGAAAGGGGGGAGTTCGGGCGCTAGGGCGCCCTGGTGTTGCGTCCTGAGTAACACGTTGTGTCCAATATGTACGATGCGTCAGCCGCACAGGACCCATAAGACGCCAGCATCTTTTTTTGCTGATGACCCAAAGAGACCAAAGAAAGATCAGGGGTCGGTATTGCGACATGGTCCACTGAGGAGAGCACCTGTCGGGGTATGGACTTCGGATTCGTTACGAGCTGTCGTATTTGCCCTTACCTGGGCGGAGGGAGAGGGTTGGGAGAATGTGTCGTGGGCGCGGGGGCTGTCTAGTACCCCATTGAGCCTGCCAGTGCTGCGCCAAGCCGCCGGGGAGCCACTAGCTCGACCAGATCTCAGTCCTTGGAGGGCAGCTGGAGGTCGTGGGGCACGTGCTAGTGGTTGTGGGGGGGGCGCCGGAGTTTGTGGGGGCGTGAGGGGAGGTTGTGGTGCGGCGAGGGGAGGTTCTGGCTTTTGGATGAACTCGGCCATCCATGGCCTGTCCTTTAGCAGCGCCTCCAGGGACTTCCCTTTCTCCGCCTCCGAGGGCTCCAACACCGATGTCCCTCTCAGACGGGAGGGATTCCAGGTTGTCGGTCTTCAGGGCTCTGTGTCACGGCCACCCAGCCATGGAGGCGGAATATGCATTGGGTGTTTCGTTGCATATATTGGGTTAGGTTTCGTTGGTTGCATAGTAGGATTTCCTTTGGAATGGGACCAGGGTCGGTTGCCGCCTGGCGGAACATGGTGGAACCCGACGGAAGGATCGCGGCTGTGCGCCACGTCAAGGACTTTCTTTTGTATTAGTGATCCGAGAGGATTTCCTATGTATATAAGGGGGTGTGCTCCCTTATATTTTTCTTTCTTTACGCAATCTGGTAATCTCCTTCGGACACCTGTACATAGGAATTACACTCTCTTCTATCTCCCGTCCTCTTGAAACCCTGAACCCTGACCCTGATCCCCTGACCCCCCCCCGGACCTTGTACAACTCGCGTTGGTTGTACCTCTGCACCCCGACCTCGCCTCCAGATTCCTGCCTACCCTGATCGTGGTGTGCCTTGGGCTACCCGACCCTCAGACCCTGCCCATTACACTCTGGCATTAAGGGGGGGAGCATGGGAGGGGCCGGCAGACTGGGAAATCCTGGACTGCGGCGGGACCGGGGGGGAAGTATACTCACTCTTGGATCCCCGGGAGGTGCTATCTCCATCCTATATATGATTAGCGATTGACTCTCTACTAACTGAACGAAGTTAGGTGCTAAACCTACCCCATGGTGATTGTCCTCGATAACGATCACTCTACCCGCCGGGGCCGCAACAACCACAGCATCGGCCACCACCTAATCCTTATCCTCATCCTCCTCAACCTCCTTGTCCTCCTGCGCGTCCTGGACCTCTGCCTGTGCCGAGGGGTTCCAGACATCCTGGGGAGAAAAGGGATGTCTACGGCAGGCAGGCTCTGGGGTCTGGTCACGGTGGTCCCCCTCGTCCTAATGCGACTCCAGCACGAAGAGGTCCAGAGGATCTTTTGACTCCTGCCAGTTAGTGAGGAGCCATGCCAGCATGTTGTCATCCCTGTATAAAAAAATCAGGTCAGACAGAGGAAGAGGTTTGCAGGGCTCCCGGTGCAGAAGACAGGTCCCCAGACCAGTCGCACTGATGAGGTACCGGGGGTACCTAATCTCGGCCTCCACACACTGCCCCCGGACCACCCGTAGCATATCTTGCATGCTCGGTAACTCCAGGACCCCCCAGGCCACCCCGTGGTCCAGGTCCATAGAGTACCACGGGTTTCCTAGGAATCAGTGCTCAGCTGGAGCAGCACCCGTTCGGCGAACAAGGTGGACCCTTATCGCCCGTGGGCAATAAGGGGATCTCCGATCAGGTTTGGCCACTAATAAAGTAAGTATTAGGTTCTATATATATCATTTTGAGGGGTTACTTACTCGGGCCAACCTCAGTATCAGCATCACGCCCCTGCTCTGTCTGCCCGTGTTCGTTCGTCATCTGCAGCTTCTTGGCCTTGTTCTTGCCCAAGTGCGTCATCTGACCTTCGAACTCCTCGCCATCTTCCGCCCAATGCTAGATTTGCACCAACTCGAGGCAGGTCGACACCGGAGGAAGGGAGCGGGGAAAAACGTAGACGGACTCTAGCTATTCGTCTGTTAGCTGGGTCGGATGCTGTGCGAGGGTCATAGCGCAAGTTTCGCTTTACTCACGCCCTATCAGACAGGCACCGGTGGGCCGATAGGGCTCACCGAAGCCGCACCGACTCTTTGCATAGGCGATATTGCCATAGCGCCCCCTAATAATAGATCTTTAGTCAGCTTTAGTTACATTCTCTGGGGGTTGGTTATGCTTGACTTACTTCCTGTCTCCTACCAGTGGCATATACAGAGGATTCACTGCAGACTCCCGAATACGACTAGATATATTGAGAGTGCATCATTAGCTAAGTGTCACTTCAACTCCTTGGGACATCCCCTCTGGTTAATAACTTATGCTCTTTCAGCCTCCACCGTCTGAGCGGAGGCAAGAGGCAAATTTTTGCGGTATTTGGTGGCTGGTTCACCAGGGGGGGGGGGCTGCTCACGCGGACGTCTAAATCCAATTGCTATTAGTATTGCCGCCTACGAACTCGCCACGGTTTGTTTATACTTACTTCCCCTTATCTAGTGCCCTGCGGGACCTGTTGGCCTGAGGCATGGGAGGTGCGGAAGTGGGCCGAAAAAAGATTAGACAGGGGGGGGGTAGTTGTTGGACGTCCGGGGTCCCAGGGGGTTAAGAGCAACAAAAGGATTAAGACAAAACAAGTTGAAAGTGGGGGAAGGGGGTGGTCAGACGTCTGGGGCGCCGGGGAGGGAGAAGGACGAAGATGCTTGACAGGGGGAGGGGTGGTCGTCGAGCGTCTATATGAAATGGGTATTATTATTGGCGGTTAAGCACCTCCAGGAGTTTGATTATACTTACTGGCCCGTGGTATTACCCCTTGGGGGTGGTCGCTGGGCATTGGGGGTTTAAGAAAAAAAAAAGGGTTAAGAGAAATAAAGTTTGGTGGTTTGGGGGGGGGGGTGGTCACACTCCAGGGGGGCCAGGGAGGGAGGAGGAGGAAGATGTTAGGTGGTGGGTGTGGCTGGACTTCCGGGGTCCTGGCAGTTTAAGAGAAGAAATAGGTTTAAGAGAAAGAATTTGGAAGGTAGGGGTGGGTGTAACATATTCACACCGAGGTGCTAATCACGCTTCAGCGTACAATAGGAGTAGCGCACAAGTTGATCTACAACCTATGGGCGTACTCCCCTAAGGGAGGCTCGGAGAGAAAGATAAAAAGAATAGGAACTTGACGAGATAAGCGTTCGATCAAGTATATTAGAAATACTCCGTCTGTCGAAGTCTGCCATTCCTCTGAGGAAATCAGTGCTCTTTAAATACAAACTTCGTCCATGTCCTACCTGGACGGATATCTGAATCATCCTTAAACAAATCATAAAATAAACTGAGTAACAAAGGATACTCGAAACTACAAATAAAACAAACTAAGTATCAAAGAATACTCCAAACCACAAGTAAAAGAAACTGAGTATGAAAGGATACTCGAAACCACAAGTCAAACAAAACATGAAACAAATCCAGGAACCGAATGCACTGAACTCCAATTGTGGTTACAGCGGGTGGTTTCGGTGTCCGGGTGTAACGGACAGGGTCTGAGGGTCGGGTAGGCCAAGGCATACCACAGCAGGGGCAGACAAGAGTTCGGAGGCGAGGTCTAGGTACGGGAGTACAACAGAAGCGAGTTGTACAGGGCTCGGGGGTCAGGGGTTCAGGGCCAGGGTTCAGGGGTTCAGGAGGAGGCGAAATAGAAGAGAGTGTAATTCCTAGGTACAGGTGTCTGAATTGTATCTAATTTTATTTATACTCGCCACGCCAAAACTGGCTTATGGTGGAGCGATCATCTCTCGTACACCCAGCATAAGGCCGGGCAGGCCCCCAGTGGACCACCAGTGGACTGGGACTGCCGTGTTAGGTACAGCCTGGGGCCGGGGTCTCCACAATATACCGGCATGCATAACAACAATATATAAGACCAAGAAACCTCCAAACCCAAACCGTCCAAGCCCGTTGGCGACTCCGAAAGAACACCACAAGACATCACCTCCGCGAGCGAGCAAACACGAAAGCTAGGGACAAGTCCATTAACAGTCCCGATCCCCCCCGCACCAACCGACAAACCGACACCCAAACCGACAGGAACAGAGCGACCGAAGTCCTTTGTCCCACCAAGTGAGGGGAAGATAGTTACGGCCCGCGACCATCACAAAAATAAATAAATCAAATATATCAAATCCGGTCCTAATACCGTCCCGCTAGTTCCATATCCTCCTCCACAGTAGAATCCCACCCGTCACCCCCAACCAGCCCCCCAGGTGAATAGCCCAGCTCAGCGAACTGCTCCAGGGTAAACTCCTGAAGAGCGGCAAACATACCATCCAGCGTAGCCCTTGAGACTGAAGCCGAAGCCTCGCCCCACGCCCGGCCACGCCCCCTCCCCGAACGCTGTTCGCGCCGCCGACCACCAGACGAACCAGCGTCACTGCCAGCAACATGCCCAACCCCCTCTTGCACTTCCACCTCCTCCACCAGTGCCCGCTTCCTAGCCTGCTGCCCCGGTAACCTTAACCCGAGAAAGTCACACATGCTGACCCCCACACTCACAGGCGAGCTCCTAGCTCGACGCTCAACAGGCGCCACCGATGGGAACCGAGTCTTGTACCGCCCAACCACATACAGGTTCTCTCCCTTAGGCCAATCCCCACGAGAAAAGTGCCTAGGGGGGAGGTCCGGACTCTCAGCAACATCCACCAATACCGTAACCACCGAGCCATCTGACGAGATAGACCCACACTCCGATCCTTTACCGACGGGGGACAGCGGCAGCTCCAGTCCGGCTAGGGGGGGAGAAGAACCGATGAACAATTCTGCGAAGTAGGGTACAACAGGCACCCCCGACACCACACTAGCAGGGCCAGCCACCACCCGGGGCTCAGCCACGAATGGCTCAGGTGCCTGCATCCCCGAAGGGAAGGACGCCAACGTGGGTAGCTGCACCGTAGCCACCTCCTCTTCTTCAGCCACCCCCCCACTGGGAGGCGGCGTCATGTCTCCTGGCCCGCCGAACGGAGGGGAGGGCGAACGCCCAGTTGCAGTTAGGGCCCCACGCTCCCGCTCCCACACGTGGAGTCGACGGGAGAGTACCGAGACGTGGTGGCGAAGGCGGGAAACCTCCTTCCGAAGTAGACAGGTCTCATCCACCGACGCCGAAAGGGAGGACAAAGCCACGGCGACCTTGGTCTTCGAAATGGAGGAACCTCATTTAGACATCGAAGCGACTGACGGAAGACAACGAACGACGAAGATGAAGAATCTAAATAGACTGTAAGCGAAGGCAAAAGATTCCTTCCAGAACAAGACCTGAAATTATCGTGAGATAAAGTCAAGGACAGCGTGGAGGTTGGCGGGTCCTTGGAACGAAAGAAAGGGTGTCTGAAGGAGAATACCAGATTGCGTAAAGAACATAAAAGATAAGGGGGCACACCCCCTTATATAGATAGGAAATCCTCCATGATCACTAATACAAAAGAAACCCCTTGGCATCACGCGCAGCGGCGATCCTTCCATAAAGTTCCACCAGGTTCCGCTGCGCGGCAACCGCTCTCAATCATAATACAAAGGAAATCCTACAAAGCAACCAAAGAAACTACAACCAATCAATGCAACCCAAATTGCAATGTTCCGTCCCCATACCAGGTCGGGGTGGCCGTGACTCCAGCCCCCCCTCTCCGACGCCAAAGTCCCCTGAGGCGCGTTACTACTGCAAGGGTCCGGGCTTCTGGGGGTAGCGCTCAGGGAAACGCTCCAAGGCCTGGAGTCCATTGACCGCATCTGCTGGCTCCCAAGTGGCGTCAGGATATCCTTTCCAACGGATGAGGTAGCGCAGGGGATTCCTCACAAACTTGGCATCTAGGACCTCCTCGACTTGCCATTCCTGTTCCCCATCAACCTCGACTGGCGGCGGGGGAGGTATTTCCTGGCCTGGCCGAGGGTCCTGAGAGGCAAGGTCGAGGAGGGAGACATGGAATACGTTATGGATCCTCATAGACACAGAGAGGTCTAACCGGTAAGCATGGGTACCGATCTGGGCGAGGACGGAGTAAGGGCCAAAACGTTGGTTATCCAGTTTCAGGGAGGGCCGTTTGATGCGGATGTTCTTGGCATTCAGCTAGACGCGGTCTCCCACCCGAAGGTGGGGGGCACGGAGCCTCCCTTTGTCGCCATATTACTGTTGTCGGTCCGGGGCAAAGGCGATCTCAGCTCTCAGGTGGTCATGGATGTCTTTGATACGGTCCACGAACGTGCCTGCATGAGGTTCATCCGTGACCTCATCGGGGGTGTCCAAGAAATCCATATGCGGGTCATAGCGATAGTTGGCGAAGAAGGGGGACACGCCGGTAGACTCAGAGGCATGGTTGTTGGATACGAACTCGGCCATGGGGAGCCAGAGGGACCACTCGTCCTGTTGGTAATTGATAAAGATTCTCAAGTATTGCTCCATGATAGCATTGACGCGTTCAGTTTGACCCTCTGTTTGGTGGTGAAAGACTGTGGACATTTTTCTTTCCACCTGCAGCCTGTCGCATACAGTTTTCCAGAAGTCGGCCATGAATTGAGTACCCTAATCGGAGGTGACGGTCTGTGGGAGGCTGTGATGTTTCCAGACATGGCGGAGATAGAGTTGGGCAAGAGTGGGAGCATCAATGGTGGTGCGACAGGCTATCAGGTGGCACATTTTGGACATTCGGTCTACCACCACTAGGATGGCGTCATTGCCTTGACTCCATGGCAGGCCAGTGACAAAGTCCATAGAGATGTGCTCCCAGGGGCGATCGGGTATCGGCAGGGGGCGTAGGATACCAAATAGGGCGTGCCGGGAGGTACGACTGCGCTGGCAGACATGGCACTTGGCCACAAAGCGGCCTATGTTCCACCTCATACCCAGCCAAACTTAGCGACGGGACACGAGTTCATGAGTCTTAGCGCGTCCTGGATGCCCCGCCGAAGGTCGGTCCTGAGACTCCTGTATCAGTCGTAGGCGTAACACATCATGTTGGGGGACATAGATCCGATCACGGTAGAACAGTCGATCTCCATCGCGTTGGCATTTGTTGAGGGACAGGAGACGGGAGTGTCTTTCGCCATCGCTGAGGGCACGGAGAACCTGGGTTGGAATCTTGTCAGCTTTATGGGCCTCTTTCCAAAGTTCTTCAGTAGGGGACGCTCCCGTGGGTAGCGTAATATTCGCCAACAAACTCAGAGGCTGAGACTTTAACACCACTTGGGTTCGATGGTTCCTGCGTTCCTCCACTTCCTCAGGGGTCTCGTTCCTCATTAGAGTCAAGGCATCAGCTTTGCCATTTAACTTTCCTGGTTGGTACTTGATCCGGTAGTTGAACTTGGACAGAAACTCGGACCAGCAGGCTTGTCGGTTGTTCAACAGCCTTTTGGTGGTAAAGTGTTTGAGATTGAGGTGGTCTGTTAGGATGGTGACCTGTCTTCCCAGGAGGTAACAACGCCATTCCTCGAAAGCCTTGACGACTGCCATAAGTTCCTTGTCGTAGATGTTGTAGTTGCATTCTGCCTGACTGTGTTTGCGGGAGTAGAATGCAACAGGGTGGAGACGTCCATTGTCGTCCTTTTAGGACATGACACAAGCGGAGACGAAGTCGGAAGCGTCGGTTTCAATCATGACTACTTTGTGGAAGTCGAAGTGGGCTAAGAGAGGGGCCGATGTGAAGGATTTCTTTAGCCGTTCGAAAGCTCGTTGACATTCGGGGGTCCAAACAAAAGGTCGATTCTTTTTGGTGAGGGTACTGAGGGGACGTGCCAGGCGGGAAAAGGCGCAGATAAAACGTCGGTAAAAGTTGCCAAAGCCTAGGAAGGCACGAACTTCCCGCACGCGGTCAGGTATAGGCCACGCGGTAACCGTTTCCACCTTGACATTGTCCATGCGGATACCTCCTGGGCTGATAATGAAGCCCAGATACTCCACATGGATAACATGGAATTGACATTTCTGTAGTTTGGCTTCGAGATCAGCCTCCTGTAGGGCCTTGAGTACCCAGCGAACATGTTCAACATGTTCCTCTTCCGCCTTGCTGTAAACTAGGATGTCGTTGAGGTAAGCGGTGCAGAACCGGTCTAATCCCTAGCGTAGGACCTTGTTGATAAAGGCCTGGAAGGTGGCAGGGGCATTGGTGAGGCTGAAGCGCATGACGTTAGAGTCGAACAATCTATAGCTGGTGCAGGAAGCAGTCTTCCATCGGTCCTTGGGGTCCATTAGGATTTGGTTATAGGCCCCACGGATGTCGATCTTGGAATAGATCTTGGCCTCAGCGATGTTCATGAATGTTTCGGTTAACAGGGGGAGAGGTCCACGGTCTGTGATAGTGCCCTCGTTCAGTCCTCGGTAATCCACGCAGAGCCTCAGGGTGCCGTCCTTTTTGTTGATAAACAGAACTGGAGAGGCGGCGGAGGAGGTAGAAGGGCTGATGAAACCTTTTTCTAGGTTTTCGTCGATCCATCCTTTGAGGGCAGCGAGTTCTGGTGGGGACAGGTTGTAAAGGGGGCCGAAGGGAGGGGTGAAGCCGGGTTTCAAGGGTATTTCGTGGTCCACGCCTGGTCGGCTAGGGGGTAGCTGAGTTTGCTCTTTTTCCAGGAACACTGGTAAGAAATCATGGTATTCGGGGGGGACAATTTCTTTGACTTCCTGTTGTTCCAACACGGTGTGGTCGAGGGCACGTTGGAGGGCATAGGCTTTGAGGAAATGGGGGATTTCACATTCAATCCCTTGGATGCCAGTTACGGCTGGGGTGCAGTTCTTGAGGCAGTATTCGGATTTGAAGGTGACCTTGTTGGAGGTGAAGCGTATGGTGACATCATGCTGTTTCAGCCAGGGGATGCCAAGGGTAAGCGGGTAGCCACAAAGCTTGGTGACAAAGGCAGGGATGGATTCCACGTGATTATTTATCTTGAGATCGAAGCGTGAAATATGGGTGATGGCCTCTGAGCTAATGGGCCTCCCATGTATGACGGAGAGGTGGACAGGTTCTTTGAGCAAGGATAGGGGTAGGTGGTGACGGCTAGCAAAGTCTATGTCCATGAAAGCATAACCAGTTGCTCCAGAATCGATAAGGGCATGGGTTCGGATTGTGTGTTGGTTGTCTATGATGTCACAGGCGACTACCAAGTGGGTATCCTCAATTCCATTTTCCATTTCGTCCAGAGATAAACTAGAAATAACTAAACTAGAAGAAGACTTAACATGTCCCATGTCCGTGCCGGAGGCTGCACATGGGACCACTAGTGTTCCGACTCTTCTTGGGCAGGGAGGGGCTCCTCAGGAGCAGGAACCGTGTGTGTGCTGGCCCTATGCATGGGGCGTGGCCCTATGTTGGGGCAGGCATGAGCCATATGCCCATGTCCCCCACAGTAGAGGCAGAGGCCTCGGTTGATTCAGTCTTGCCTTTCGGCAGTGGTGAGCTTTCGACGACCTGCGGAGAGGTCCATAGGGCCCGGAGCAGTGCCGGTGGATGTGGAGGTGGGGGCGGGGGGAGCCGTTGGGGTACGGGGCGCGGCGGGGGTGGAGGTCCTCCAAGAAGATGAAGAAGAGCCGTTCTTCTCGGCGGCACGGGCACGAACATTGTTGTCGAGTTGTTTGAGGAGAGAAATGTAGTCATTGAAGGAGGTGGGGATGGGGAAAACATGTACCAAAGCAGCCTTTAATTCTTTGCTGAGGCCCTGGTAGAGGGAGGTGCGTTTGGCGGCGTCGTTCCAGAGGGTATCAACGGCGAGGCGTTGAAAGTCGGCAAGGTATTCCACGAAGGGGCGGTTCTTTTGTTGAAGGCTCCTCAGAGCCCGTTCTGCTGTTTGGACCCTATTAGGGTCACCAAAAGCCTGTTCCAACTCGGCAAAAAGGGCATCCATGTTCTCAAAGTCGATGCGGTCGGGTAATACCCTGTGCTGGATCTGGAAGTAGGCGCGTCCGCGCAGGAGGCCAATGGCGTAGCCAAGTTGATGTTGTATGCCATTGAACCTATGGCTGTCACCCTAAAGTTTTGTCCGTAACTGGGTGAAAAAAGGGTGGAGTTTGTCTGTGGTGCCATTAAATTGTTCGGGGTCGGGAATTGAGACTGGTTTGTTCCCACCAGCAGGGGCTGCAGCACCCGGGGCAGGCATGAGGGCGAGGGCGGTGTTCAAGGACGTGATAGTAGCGTTGGCCTGTGTAAGCCTTGCTTCAACGATCACCAAGCGGGCCTCGATGGCCTTGGCCTTCGGTGCAGGCATCGTCTCGTTCTTGGAGGAGGAGGTTGCATTGCTGTTGCAACTGTTGGTACTGGGGGGTCTGTTCTGGGGGAACGGGGGTGGCTTGATGAGGAGGGGGAGGAGGTGCACTGAGGATTCGGCGGGCCAGATCTCTGGCGAGGTTGAACTGGTCTTGGAGTTGGTCATGGTCTAGGCTTTGTGCGTGGTCATCCCCCAGGTTCGCGAGAGTGTGAAGGGGACCATTGATATCGTTGGAGAGGTGGGACGTGGCCATGGTTTGGTGTAGGTTGGGTCCTGGTAGACGCAATCTTGTGTAACGGACAGGGTCTGAGGGTCGGGTAGCCCAAGGCACACGACAGCAGGAGCAGATAAGAGTTCGGAGGCGAGGTCTAGGTACGGGAGTACAACAGAAGCGAGTTGTACAAGCTTCGGGGGGTCAGGGGTTCAGGGCCAGGGTTCAGGGGTTCAGGAGGACGCGAAGTAGAAGAGAGTGTAATTCCTAGGTACAGGTGTCCGAATAATATCTAAGTTCTTATTTTTACTCGCTACCGCCAAACCATGGCTTACGAACGAGCGCCCCCCCGACAGGAGCTTAACGCCGGTCGGGATCCACCGATGGGACTGGGGCCCTGCTACCCCCGCTAAAAAACAGGCAACTAAATACAAGATACCAATACCTCCGAACCCAACCATCCTGACCCGTTAGAGATCCCGAAAAAGCCCCAACAGCCAACACCAACATGAGCAAGCAACACATGAAAGCTAAGTACAAGTTCATCAACAGCACGGCACCCACCCGCCCCACCTAGCCAGGCCACGGGAATCCCAGCACAATCAAAAAAAATCACTACCACTGGCAGTAAAACTCCAGTCTCGCGCCAAAATTCCTCATTAAATCATAACAAAATAAATCCAACCAGCCCAGCCCCACCCGGCACCCAAGAAAGCGTTCCAGCACTAGTCCCCTAGGGGCCATGACAGCGGGGCGGTACGAAGCCAGTTTCCCCTAAGCAATCAGTCGAGGCAGGCCCAAAAGCCATACCCCTTGCACCATAATAACTGACCCAAGAAACCCCTAAGGCCAGCGTTTCCATCACAGGTATCCCAACCTATGTAGAGCCATCCATATCCACCTCTTCTTCGTGTTCCTCCATATCCTCAGACTCTTGGGTAGCTGGACGGGGGCCAGAAGGGCAAACAGATGAGTGGGATTCATGTGGGCCATCACAGTTCACAAACCTGGGCGTAGTATGACTGCAGGGACGGCCTCGAAGGCGACAGGTAGCAGTGGGGCAGGAGTGATCCCCAGTAGAGTGAGGGAGGAGGCACCAGCGGCAGGAGGCAGGCAGGATGCATTTGATGCTGTGGTGGCCGAACTTGTGGCAGTTGGCACACTGGGTGTATTTATTGAAGCGTAAATGACGTTCGGTACGGTAGGTATTGGAGAAGGCTGACAGGCGTTTGCCAACAAAGGAGGGGGCCTTGGGTCCAGTAATAGAAATAACAACAGTTGAGGCGAGTTTGCCGATGCGTGCTATATCAGAGGTGAGCCACCTTGGCTGTTCAGTAAGAGACAAGCCAGAGTTAAAGGTAGTAAGTTCTTGGGCAAGCGATGCCAGAGGAGTGGAGGTAGCAATGCCATGTACCAGAAGCTGGGTGGCAGGAGTATCGAGGTGGACGGTAGAGGCACCGGGAATGAGGTGCAAGAAGGTGCCAACTTTGCTGTTGACAGTTGTGGCTCTGATCGTATCCATAGTGGTAAGGGTAACGTGTCCATCCCAGAAGGAGACAGACTGGATGAGAGTAGAGGCCAAGGCCTGGTTGATGCTGTCGCGTAGCTGTACAGCAGTGGAAGTGAGGGGGGTAGCGTCTCGTTTAACGATGAGCCAACGCTCGCGCATGGTGAGGCCCTTTTTCTTTTCGGTAAGGGGCTTAGCCGAGGTAGAGGAGGGTTTGGCTGGCTTGGGGCCAGGCTTTGTAGGTTTCTGGGAGGGCTTCCTTGCCCTCCGAGCGACGGTAGCCCAAGAAGGAGGGGCTGCTGTGCCAGGAGGTTGGGCATGAGGAAGGGTAGGAGGTGGAGGAGGGACAGAGGGCTGCTCTGTGGTGTTGGTAGTAGGGGGTGCCGGCGGGGCAGTGGTAGGAGCAGGCTGAGAGGGGATGGAGGCGCGGAGCTTGTCCAGTTCCTCAGTAAGGGCGGTGATGTGCTCGGTTAGCCCATCGGTCGCCTTCCTGTAATCTTCGTGTAAAATTTGTATCATGTGGATTAAAATGGGAAAGGATCTTCCAAACGTGTAGGGTGTTGGGGTGTCGTCCTTTGCTGCCAACTCGTCAAACAAGTTCATGAAGGCGCCATATGGGCTGCCATCAAAATCATCTGCCGTGTATCGTGTTAGAGAGGTGGTGGTGCTACTGCGTGGGCGTTTAAGCGAGGGGGGGCCCTAAGGCCGGAATATAGGTGATAAGCGACCCTGCCCACTCTGTGAAGCCCCGTCAGGCTGAGTAGGAGGTTGCGGAACGAGAGGAGGAGAAGACTCCATGATGATAGTGATGAGGAGAAACTTTGACCCCGGTCGGGCCAAAGAAAGGTATCGTGGTGGACAAGATAATTCCCTGGCACGTAAGAAAGGGTGTCCGAATTCAATCTAAGTTTATTTATCCTAGTCGCGCCAAAACATGGCTTATGATCTAGCTAACATCCCTCATAACCCATAAATCATAACAAAATCACTACCATGTCAAAACATCCCGCAACCCTCCATCCAAACATAAATCCTAAAATCACTACCAACAGGCTCACGGGCGCTCATGCCGCAAGCGACATCCCGGATTAACGCGTCTTCCTGTCTCGCCAGTCCTATCCCTCACTCACACTCCCATCAGCAACTTCGTTCTCCACATATTGAACAAATGAAATAAACAATCTGTCCCAACAACGTTCAGTATTCCTCCAATGACCCGCAATATCAACAAACGTGCCATCACAAGAAAAACATTGGGGTCCTTTAACAAACTCATAACTCCTGGCCCACGCCAAAACCTGTGCCACCTGTTCCTCAAAAGCCAAACCATCCCACCCATCGTACACCCGCGTCCAGTGCAAGTCCAAACATCAGTCAAGACCGAGCCGTGACGAACTGAAGTGCCGGGCAAATGCTTCTGTGCGTGTCCGCAATCCGGCGGCGGTAGTAACGATGCTGCCGCAACCCTCGCATACCATAGCATCTTCGGGGATGAAAAACCATTTATTGCCCCCGATACGCGTACTGGGGAGCCGACAATATCCGTGCTCGTGTGCCGTCGTACACCTGACACATTTCCAACCACCACTCTTGACGGTTAGCTGCCCATTCCGTTCAACCAACAGAGTCCCATCGAACGGGTTCCCGGCCACCACCAACTCTCCGTCAACCTCCACCACGTTCTTTGGAATGCCCAGTCCCAACCACCGGTGCTCCCTCCACCATTTCCGCCAATCCTCCACCTTGCTGTCCTTAAACAACGTATTCGCAGGAGGCCGATCGCGGACATATCGAACGGTCGTAGTCCAGTGGTCCCGGTTGTCCTTCCCTGGGCAATCGTCATGTCCGACCAGGCCCGTACCGCTGCGTATCCTAATCAACACGTATGCGTCCAGCCTCGTGAGACCCCTGAGGTGCCGTGGTGCAGTAGGCTCGCGCCCGTAGTAGTCGTGTCCCTGTTCCGAATGCCAGGCTGCCCATTCCCCACGTCTTAACTCACGTGCCAGTGCTGCATGCCCGATACCGAAACTGACCCCCTCCCAGTCCATGGGTCGCAGATCCAGGTGCACACCTTTCTTGGCCTGAAGGTCGACAACCTCGTTCCCAACCACCCCAGCATGTCCAGGTACCCAGTCGCAGGTGATTCTCCCACACTCATTCAGTAGCGGAGCAAACACCTCCCACATCTCTGCCGAATCGCCTTGGGGAAACATCCCCTCTATCACCATCAGCACGGGCACACAGTCAAGAAATATGTGGGCATTCTGTCGGGGGTGGACGTCCTTCAAATACCGCAAGGCCCCCACAACCGCAAACAGCTCACACTCCACAATGCTCCAGGAGGGAGGTACCGCCTGTCCCATCACCCGAACCACACCCTGATGGTACACAGCCCATGCAGCCCCCGCCTTCCCAGAGTGTTTGGATCCGTCAGTGTATACCACCAGGTCAGGTGAGCCCAGCAGCCCGCAGATCTTCGCATTGTGCCGGGCAGTGACTACTTCCTTGCCCTTCCCAATTGTAACAGAGGGTCGGGCCCGAAGCTCAATATCCGACGTCTGCCGCTGAGCCACCATGCCCTCTACCTTCCAGTCCAATCTGATGTGCCCAAACCATGGATGGTCGTCACAATATCTCAGGTTGATGAACCGGCTGAAGCATCGGCGTTGTAGGTACCGTCCCTGGATGTGAACCGGCGGCACACCAAATTCCGCCAACAGGATGTTGTTAGCCAACTTAAACGGGGTGCGGAAAACTGATCTGAGGCACTGGTTGACATGGACCTGAATCTGTTTCACATACGGCACATAGTCGGTTACAAACTCAAGCCCGTAGTAGACGGTCGGGAGGTAGGCTGCCTGCACCAAACGGTAAGTCTCCCACGCTCCAATACCACCCACACCACCATATCTCCGCCCCAGAGCTCCAATCCTCCTCCTCACCTCTAACCCCCTCTCCAACCAATACTTAAGGTGGGCAGTGAAATTAAGGAAAACATTAAACCTATACCCGAGTACCCGGAGGTCCTCAGATGGTTCAACCAGCTCCCCTTTCAATTCCATCCCATCCCACGCCCTGTCCCCAAACCCAATCCACTGGGTCTTCAGGGCGCTGAACCCCATCCCCCTAGCCTTGGCCACCCGGTCAAGGTCTGAGAATAGTTCATTAGCATGGCCTTTGGCTGCTTCCTGACTTGTCGCAGCAACAAGTACCACCCCGTCATCCACATATGACACCACCACATGCCTTACACCTGGTGAGTATCGCATCCTGGGTGTGAATATATCCGCAACGTATGACCCGAACAGAAATGGCGAAAGCGGCGATCCCTGGGGAATCCCTTTGTTGGTGTGGTACTTTTTGGATACTCGCCCGTTAAACCGAAACCGGACTATCCTGTTAGAACACCACCTGCGTACCCAGTGACATATTGTCGAAGTACATCCCCTGGCCATCAAGAAGTCTGAGAGCAAGTCAACATTGATATTGTCAAACCCTCCTTCAACATCAACCGACAGCATCATCCGGTGATATCCTTCATTGTGTTTCAGGAATTCGAACACTACTGCCATGGCGTCATGGACCCCCCTCTTGCGCCGTGATCCGAATTGAGTTTCCCCCAGTTCCAGATACTGTGCCAACCTGAGGAGGATAATCCGTTCTGCCACCTTGGCCAATACTGGCAGCAGGTGTATCATCCTCCACGCCTTGACCACATCATACCTAGGCTTACCGACTTTGGGGATCAACACCACCTCCGCCTCATGCCAGTCCGGAATGTCATGTTTCAACCCGTAATCCAACAGGCGTCGCATACTGTCCGGCTGTTTCCTCATCCAGAATCTCAGGAAGGGGTATCCCATGTCGTTGGGGCCCGGTGCAGTATTGGTCGGTGACCGTGCCAACGCCAGTTCCATCTCCTGTGCTGATTCAATATCAACAGCCGGCGGTGTCCACTGACCCGGCATTCCAGGTTCCAATTGTGCGGCAATGGCATCCGCAATGTCTTCGTGAGTGGCTGCCACCTCACCATTGTCCTGGACCATGGCAGGTAACGTTCTCCTGACGTCTAGTCGTTGTACCAGCCTGAACACCCCAGGGTCCTCAGCTTGACTCAGTTGTTCCCGGACGTATTCGAAACGAGCCCGGACCACCGACGCCCTATAGACGCATCTGGCAATCCTGTAGTCAATGGAGTAAGCTGGATCTTTCCTGCCGTATCTTCGTAGCCTTTGAACATCCCGCCGCATTCTCTCCAGCTCAGGGGTCCACCACTTGCAAGGGACTCGGCTACTCGGTGGTCTCGGCAGTCCATCAACAATCCCGCGTCCCTTGTCCCAGAGGGTATCATCATGAGCCTCGCGAAGCAGGTCCAACTCTGTCCCCACCTTCTCCCAACACACCTTCTTCCATGCTGGTCGCGTCCGTATTATATCCGAGGGTGCCGTCACGTCCAGCTTGATCACCTGTGCCATGTGTTCGCATCCCACGGCACCGCTATATCGGTGACGGATCGAGTTGGCGTAGTGTAAGCACAAGTCGATCCTAGATATATCCCTAACCGTGGGCTCGCGGGGGAAGGTCATGTTATACTGATTGTCAGTCATCCACTTCCTCAACCATTCCCCCCTGTAGTTGCTCCCAGCAGGATCCCAATACGCATCACGGGCATTCCAATCGCCCAACAGCACATCACACCCCACCAGCTTCTCCAACTCCCCACAAAACAAACTCTTCCCTTCCTTAGGCGGGAGGTACACACCCGCCAACTTCCTTTCCACCCCCTCATCGTAGCATCGCACCAAGGAAAAACATCTCTCATGCTCCGCCACATCACACAGCCCACACAAAGATGAGTACACAAACACCTCAACGCCTGAACCTTTAACAAATGAAAATAAATCCCACCCGTTAGCTTCATGTGGCACATGCAAACCATCAGCATCAACCGGTGGTTCCAAAACAAAAAACAAATCAACATAGGAAAACAAATCAAATGCCGCCTCCCGATTCCTCACCCCCTTTCCAACGTTTAATGCAAGGGTTGTAAAATGCATTAAAATGGGGATTCAGCGGAACCACGTGAGCTCACCGAGCCCTCACCATGAATGGTCGTATAACCCGTGACCACGGGATCTTCAAGCATGTCTCCAAGGTACTTGGTCCTGTCAAGGCGCCCAATCCGAGGAAGCCCATTCTTCTTAGTAGGTGGCGGAGGAGCCACAGGGGGAGGAGGGGGAGGGGAGGGGGAGGGGTCAACTTCCTTGCCCTTAGAGGCCATCTTCTTATCCCCAGGATGGGGTCTTGTCCTCTTTCGTCTCCCTCTCGGTTCCTGGCACTTGCTGGCACTGTGTCCTGCCTCATGGCAGTTGTAGCACCTGAGCACTTTCTCCTCCTCACAGCTCTTGAACATGTGCCCAATCTCATGACAGTTATTGCACCTGAGCGCCTGCTTGCACTCGAAAGCCATGTGCCCAACCTTGCTGCAGTTCCTGCACTTCCCGGTATATTTCCCGGACGGCACAATGGTGGCCTGGGTGAGGTTCTCAGCAGCGTTAAGTACCCTGGTGTACTGGGGGTCCCGTGACTTGCCAGCCTCTTCACGGATCCTCCGGTTCATCGTCCGGTCAGATACACCCTTACGGGCAGTGTCATCTACCGTCTCAGGTGAGGGGGCAGGCAGCGGGAGTGTGGGGGGGGTACCGCGGGTCTCAGTTGCGGTGCAGGACAGGTGGCCCGTAAAGTGGTCTGACCTATCACACAGTAAACACAGCCTCCGGGTGTGAGAACAAGCGTTCCCTTTAACACCAGGGCAGTTAATCATGCCACACTCATGGTCCTTGGACAAGTGTGACCCCAAACAAAACCGACAACGGGAGGGGAAGGCGCAGGTAACCTGCATGTGTCCAACCTGGAGACACCTCTGGCACACCACCGGGGGGCGATGCTCCATAAAGATCCTCACAGGTCTGGGGCGACCCCTCAAACAAACCGTGCCCTTGGCCAAGGCCTCCAAAATAGCCTCGTTCTTTTCAACCTCAAACCTGATGCCGCAGGTCGTGGCGTTGTGCTGTCGCATGGCCTTGGCGGACCCCAACAGGGCAGGCCGTCCAGCAGTGTTGACACCCGGGTTGGACTGCTCCATGTCGAGGCGGAGACCGTCATAAGCCTTGTCACCAGTCCAGGATTCTACCTTCCAAACAGATCCGTACCCAGTGTCAGCCAAAGGAACCTGTCCTACACGAATGGTAATCTTGTCCATGTCGCGTTGGAACTCGAAGTCCGGAATGGCCAGCTCTTTGAGGAGGATCATCCTGATCCTATACAACTGCCCGCTAATCTGTCCAACCTCATGCTGCGCAAGGGTCATGAAGATGCAGCCGATGGGGGTCCGGAAGACCGCTTCTTTGATGTACGGGACCGTCCCAGCAACTCTGCCCTTATTGGACAGGAGGATGTTGATGCGAGACCTAATGGTCTCCGTTGTGACGCCGTCTGGCAGTTCCACCGATTTCCTGTTCAGGAACCGGATGGTGAGGCCACGGCTCTTGGCCTTGGGGGTCGGCGAGGAGGACGGGGGCGCAGGCGTCTTGCTATCCCCTTTGTCAGACCTAGTGTTAGCCAGGTAACTCTTCTTACCCACCACAGTCTTCCAGGCACCAGGCACAGCGACAGCTGGCCCCTCTGGGAGGGAGGGCTCCTCGGCCGATGTCGATGTTTCAACCACAGGGGGCTTCTTCATCTGGACCAACTTGGGTTTGGCCTTGGCCTCATTATCAGTCTTAGGGGTGGGGGTAACAGATACTCCACCCTCACTGTCTGAACTAGAGGAGCTTGACGAGCTACCCCCCGACATCATTGGCAGTAGGAGTGCCACCTCCACAGGCTGCTTCTTCCCCTTCTTGGGCTTGTCGCAGTCAACCGAAAGATGACCTCTAGTCTTGCAGTTAAAACACTGCCTCTTCTCCTTATCGTCAGCCTTAGGAGGGGCCGAGGAGGGTGTAGCCTTTGTGGCATCAGATGCCATATGCCTGTTGGCAACAGTGGCCCATGACACTTTCTTAGCAGTAGGAGCAGCCTCAGCTGACTCCCCACTCCCAGATGGAGTGCTTTTTGCAACAGGTGGGGGGGGGGAAGGCAAAGTGGGTGAACTTCGGGTCAGGCCAGTCCTCTTCTGAACTGCCTCTTTCAACCTTCTGTTTTCTTCTTCCAGTTCAAAGACCCTGTACCTAAGGTCATTGTAGCATTTCTCGTTGTCTTCCAATACCTGGAAGACCGCCCTCATATCTCGTGCCACATCACCCAGGTTATCATACCCGTTCTTTCCGCCAAACAGCACCCGCCTCGCCTCTTCCCCTTTGAAGTCAGACTCCGAACTCGAATCTGAACTGTCCTCGGACGGGCTGAGGGCATCGCCGGTGCATGGAATGGCGGCAGGGGTTCCTATCTCATTAAGTACCCCAAGAATCAAGTCCCAGGATACCACCGACTCAGAGCGTCTTGAGGGAGGGGCATACAACTCCTCATCCACACGCCTCATTGCCTCATCTGCCTCATCCAACTGCCTCATGGCATCCCTTGTCCTCGCCACATCTGCATCCATTGACTCGGGTTGGGTGGGGGGTTGTGCCACGATAGGCGAGCTGGACCGAACCGGGGAAGAGGGGACTGCATCTGAATCAAACCACTTACTGTCCCCTAGGCCGGTAGCCTCAGTGTTCCTATTACCACCCATCTCCATGGGGGTATCTCTAGCCATCACCTCCGAGGAGGGAAGCACATCAGCGGTAGCCAAGGGAGGGGAACTTGCCCTATCTGTTGACTCAATAGTGGAAGCTGGGTAAGGGACCAGCTTAAGCCCCGGAGCAGTCTGCTGCCTAATCTCACCCAAGGTTAGTTGTTCCCTGGGGATCACCATCATCTTCCTTCCTTCCTTAGTCGGTACACCCTTGGTAGGGGTGAGTACCGAACACGAACTGCCACTGGATAGCGATACCAGGGTTGGGTCAGGGGAAGGGGATCGTCCCCGTCGTTTTCGTTGCGCAACTGGGGGCGGCGTGGGTTCGTAGTCGGAGTCTGACCTAGCGCTAAGATCAAACGTTCCTGCCTCGTAGACCCTCCTGTGGCCGGACGACATCGAGGCCATCAGGGAGGGGGTGGAGTGACTCCTCCGAGCCAAGGGTGCCAACGTTCCTGGCGCCATTACTTCCACAACTGCCTGAGACAAAATTCGTCTCGGAGGGGTTGACGCCCAGCTCGAGGGTTCCCCAACATCGGGAGTGCTGGTTCCTGGAGGGGCGGGGACGGAGGTCTCCGGGATCACGACCTGTGAGTCACCAGGAGGCGAGGATTCGTGGGACGGTGTGAATTCCGATCCCCCATCAGGATTGTGTCGTTCGAAGAATCCGGTAGTCGAAGCGAGGTCAAGGCCACATCCAGCCTCGCAACCCCTCCCCACCAAACAACCCTTCACCAAACATTCCACCTCTTTCATCGTGACAAGCTTGGCATTAGCAACCATAGCCCTCACCTCATCATCAAACGCCTCATTCATGGTGTTGTCGCAACCGTAACTGTGATCAAACGAGAGGAACTTGTAGTCACCTCCCGGGGCACGGTAGGACCGTGTCTCCATTTCGATAAGGGCCCGGCGGTGTTTCACAGCCTTGTGTGCTGGGACCGGGACGTCGAGGATAACCGAGGGCGTACCCAAGGTAAAGGGGGAAGGCTCCGCGTCCGTAAACATGGACGAAGAAACCTCGAACGATAAGGCCGGAGCCTGAGGAGAATGGGAGGGAGACGACATGTCTGCCCGCCCGACTGCACCTGGGATTACCGGGCTTAAACCACGGATATCTCGCCCAAAATGCCTTCGAGGCTAGGTAGCACACCAACTCAACCCTAAGCGAGGGGAGAAAAGTAGCGAAGATGTTTCAGGTAGCGCGAAACAAAATCAACAAACAAAGTGTAAAATAAATAACCGAGCCAAATAACTTCAAAGAGGTAAAGGAATATCCCTGGCACGTAAGAAAGGGTGTCCGAAGGAGATTACCAGATTGCGTAAAGAACATAAAATATAAGGGGGCACACCCCCTTATATTGATAGGAAATCCTCCATGATCACTAATACAAAAGAAACCCCTTGGCATCGTGCGCAGCCGCGATCCTTCCATAAAGTTCCGCCAGGTTCCACAGCGCAGCAACCGCTCCCAATCATAATACAAAGGAAATCCTACAAAGCAACCAAAGAAACCTCAACCAATCAATGCAACCCAAATCCCAATGTTCCGTTCCCATGCCCGGTCGGGGTGGCCGTGACAATAGCTGAGTACTGCCTTTAGTCATTTATCACTTACCCCATAATCATAGCAGATGGTATTCCATTCTACCACTTAGTGGAGATAGTTACCCACAGCTCGGTAGTAGTGGGAACCTCCTGGCAGATGTTTAGCCCTGTCCTGACTACTAAGTACCAGCCTACGGGAGGAATTGTAATTAAAGGTGCAGAGAGGATGACACTTCACTCATAACCATGCTGTGAGTTACTCAGTTTGTGCATTCTCAGCCCAATACGTCGTTAGGGTACTGATCAGAATGGCAATGACAGTAATAAGATTTTCTGCGTACTCTTCAGCACAACCCACAACCTATTGGAACAATACCTGTCCTTGTCCGCTGAAAGCCACCAGGACTACGCTGCCATCAAATTCAGCACCAAGGTAGGTGAAGGACTCCCAACTCACCCATGGTTTTCCACCCTCCTTCTATAATCCTCAAACCTATTGTGCAGTATGTGAATCTTATTGGTGGTTATTTAGTGGCAAGTCAACCTGTCCTCAACCCACCCTAATCCTGTCCTAGGTTTGAGGACGCCTACTAAAAACCAGGAAACGCAATAGTTGGGTTCCATGGGTAACCTGGGAGAGCTTCCTAGAACCCAACCCAACCCAAATAAGTAAAATTCCTGACAAGACCCAATGAACCCAACGCAACCCAATGAAGAACTCGGGTTGACCCATCTCAACCCAGACCCATTGGAAGGGTTGCCTTTGCAATAGAGCACCGAGAGCCTTTGGCCTGTACAATTGAAAAACGCTGAACAGCAACAGTAAGCTAACTCATGAGTAGCACTAATTACCAAGAGTTCTCCTGGATTCTGAAACCGATCCTTATGGTAGTTGTGACAACCAACTTGAAGTGGATTTTTCTATTATCCTTTAGTGGAGTACCTGGTATGGAGGGTGTTTGAACTTCTCATCTGCGTTTCCTTTGATATTATGGTGTTCACACTGGGGCTGGTTCCTGTCTTAAATGTTCATCGTATTGTAGATAGAGATTTCCAAGTTCTCCACCTTCTGAGTTGTTAATCTATTGGCACAGGCGTGCGGCGGTACATATATGATATGGCCTAATTCATTGACGAGGATAGAAGTAACTCCCTAGTAGCGTAAGATCTCGCGTGGATGGACTGGGTACTGTGTACGTTTTCAGCACCGGGGAGAATGGCCGGTTCGGACCAGAATTTATCAGTATTCTGACAAAAGAACTCACAAGGACTAAAATCAGACGTCCCCCCCGCCCACCCATACACACCCGTACCTCATCCAATTATTCCCACCTCCTACATTCCCACGGCAGTGGATTCTGCCAGGCCCTCCCTGCCAACTCCCTGAAAACGCTCCCCAGCGGTAACCTACAGGATATTTAGCTCGGGTGTACGAGGGGAGGTATTCTCCTGGTATCGAGTCGCGGGGGAGGGGGTGGCTGTTAACAAGGGGGGGGGGGGCAGTTCGCCGTGGCTCAGGCAGGCCAGTCGATCACGAGCGAGACAGTGTACTCCATTACCGGCGGGGCAGGGTACTCGATTACCGGCGGGGCGGGGCACTCGATTACCGGCGGGGCGGGGCACTCGATTACCGGCGGGGCGGGGCGACTCGATTACCGGCGGGGCGGGGCGACGTCGATTACCGGCGGGGCAGGGCACTCGATTACCGGCGGGGCGGGGCACTCGATGACCGGCGGGGCGGGGCAGTGGACCATGGGCAGGGGGCATTGGACTGCGGCCGCGGGAGGTGGTGGGCTTGCTCCGCGATTGATGTATAGGAGGGTACCGAGAAGGGCGGTCATGTACAGAACCGGGTACCTCTGGGCGGCGATATACCCTGCAAAATATCAGGTGAGTAAATGAGGATTGTTGAGAGCCAATAAATGATTTGATCAAACCTTTGATCGCCATCGAAGTGGATTTCGGGGAGGCGGAGGAGGGTGTAGGTTGTTTTCGCAACATCTCCGTCAGGTGTGGTTGATGGGAATAGAAGTTGATGGTAATTCCGGGACCTCAGGAGGTGAAGGCCATTTTATAGACGACAAACACTCCCAGTATACCGTGTTATCTACCTTACCCGGACCATCATCATTCCCTGACAATCCAGCACAAACTCCTCGAACTTGGCACCAGATATTACTAAAGTATCCCAGCGTGAAGTGACGCAATATACACTACACTACTAAAGGAGTAACGTCACCCACCGTGAAGTGAGACAAGACCGTGATATTACACAGTCTCAGATTACATCATCAATGACGGTGCCCAAGCAGGACACCCCCCCCCACCCCACTCCGACTTTTCATACTATTGAAATAAAAATTAAACAAAATGAGAGCCAGAGAACGAAAGAAAATCAACCGGAAAAGGAAGCATGAATATTCTAGAATGTAAAGGTTAGGTCTTGGATAAGATTGGAGAAGCTGGGGAGGGAAGGGAGGGAGTACTAACCATATGAGAAGAGGTTTCTAGGTATTGTTAGATCTGTTAGAGCGGGGATTCATACACAGCGCTGGTGGGGGAACCAGTTGGCTGGAGGAAGAAATAGTGCCGAGTTGGGGGAGAAGGGTTGGGGGTGCTAAAAAAATGATGGAAGACCACTCCGAATCACTGATATCTTCAGCCTCGCTCTCTGCTACAGAAACATCCTCAAAATCAATCAATCAACAGGATATGCGGAGTGGCTGAAATGGTAGTGAGATTAGCTAGTGGGCCATAGGCGCATGGTGTAAGAGGGGTGGGAAGTGTCGACATGGGTGGTAATTGTTTTCGCTTGGCTTTAGGGCCCAGTTTCCGTATGCTAATGGGATTTCCCTTTTGCCTAACATGCTTTGTAAGACCCGTTTTTGTTTCTCTTTCATCCATCTGAATACGGGCATTATGAAGTCTCATAAGTTCCTGGCCATCTAATACCCGGGCTTCACTGACCTTCCGCAGATCAGTTTCATTAGAGGGTTTACGCACAAGGACCTAGGTAGCAGTCAGCAGCAACAAGACCGAGGTGCTAGAATTAGTTTGCACAATAAATTTAGGTGGCTTGGTTGCCGGATTACTATAGTGTGTTGGAGATGATATCAAGATTGCAAATGACAGAAAGAGTATGATATTAGAGCAGAAAATCTCTGCAAGAAAACATCATCAACAATTTCCTACAATGACAATGCTTGCTCAACAATTCCTAGTCAACAGAAGCTGGGGGAGATTGGCAGCCCTACACCAGCTGCGGTTAGTGGTTTTGACTGATAATAGTCAGAAGTGAGATGCATTGCAGGAGGGGGGTTGCTTGGATCTGAATACGTTAGGAGAAGAAGGGTGGAGAAATCAATTTAGGTATATAATAGTTCTATTATTCTGTATCTTAACTAAATAAGGATGGTAAAAGGGAATGAAAAAGAACTAACATTAAAAAGATATACTCAAAACGAGGTAGAAGACCTGGTTGATATACTGCAACTTGCTGCTATGATCCCAGCAGACAATAGAATCACAGAAGCTCACTGAACTGGTCTCTACATGCTTCTAGCATGATTAGCATATCCAAATCATTTGTGACATTTGTTTATGAGGGTTTGGTTGACCAGTGGAGCGGGTTTCTCATATAAGTACAGCTATACAAGTATTTATACATGAGTAATGGTACCACTTACTTGTGTGGGATGCCCAACACTTAACTTGTAGCTGACTTGCCCTATATGCTAGAGCAATTGGGCAAAAGGGAGCTCCAATTGGAAGTATATAGGATCCAGCCTACAGTATTAACTACTACATTCTTTTGCCATATCAGGAAGCACAGATCACTTGCCCCTAAAAGAGGTGGAATAAGGCAATGTCACGCCGTCATACAGTTGCTGAATAGGTCTTTAAGGAAATGGTTAGCACATTTGGATTTTTAGATTATGTAAAAAATCAGAAACATTTGCTTCAACCTATTGGAATACAATTTGGAGTTGCTGCGCTTCTTCATAATGAGCATGTTTGTTTACATTGACCTCAAGTCATGCAATATTTTACAGGAGATGAAGGAAATCAAGAGCAAGGGTTTGGAGGGGAAGACTTGCGGTCCGGTGGACTTTTAGAACCACCATCATTATTAGAATACCTTCATAACTAACTATAAAGTTTAATGATTCATTGAAATTAGATCAATAAGCCTAGATATATATTCCTTTCTCTTAAAACATTATAAATGAATAGGTAGAAGTCTAGGACTGCTCACTAAGATGGGTGGTCAATAGATCAGCTACCCTGGCCTGACCATGGAACAGTGAGTGCCCGCGAATCTCCCTTCATTCTGACTGTTACAATACTGGAACTCTATCAGTCATGATGCCCAAGCCTTGTAGCTGACAGCCGAGACTTACAGAAATTTGTCCCGTTTACTCTTAAATCTCAAGACCGCTGCCATGGAAAATTGTTATAAGAAACAGAGGAGTTGATGAGGTAGTTGCAACCAGTATGTCCAACCATCCTGTGCACCCTACAGGGCCCTGGCAGGCTTGTAGTGTCAGATGTCCTGGGTAGAGTAGGTAAGGATATTAGTACACAGCATCCATCTTTGATGAAGACCACTAGTTAAAGGATTGACACCTGGGCCCGGGACTCTTAATACAACTAATAGCATATCCCGGCCATCCTTACAGGAGACCAGCCATCATTCACAGTGCCCGACCATTATTCGTGGAGCTTGAGCATTATCTGTGGGGCCCAGATATTATTTATAGGCCCTAGGTATTATCTGTATGGCCTGGGTGTCATCTGCTGGGCCTGGGCGTCATCGGTAGGGCCCAGCTCTCATCTGGGGGCCATTTGCAGGTGAGAGACCTATAGGGCCTGGCCAGCTGTCCGGGTAGTGGTTAGGATAGACCACAGGATAGGAGTCCATCCAGGGCAGAGTTGCTATAAGTATACATACAACACACAATCCTGTTCAGTAAAGTGTACCCTCAAACAATTTTCAATACCTAATTTAGTGTATCACAATATATATATCAATTTAGATTTCTATATCCTTTTACAAAGCTTCTGAGATTATTGTGAGTTCTTCCTTTCTTGCCTCCCACTCCAAGTAGGGATCATGTGACCACACTAACTTTGTCCTTGAATTTCATCCATTAGCGCCAGAATTTACTACATTAGATCTTGATCTTTCTGATCTTGTTTTGCCTCTAATTCCTTCAGCTGTGGCTTATCTTCCTTCATCCCATCTGCAAAGTCTACCAGAACCTCATTAATACTCAGAGCAGCCAGACTAGTATTCTATCTTTTTTTGGTTGCTAGTACAGTTATACCTGTACTAGTATTACCAATTTCCTTGACTCCTTCCTCCCACCTATGTACAAGTCCTTGTAGAACATCTTCATATAGGCTCCTCGCATTAATTTTCAAATGAGCAGGCCTTTATTGAGCCACTCTCTACCTTGTAGGATCGTTACTGATTTGGTCCTATTGTGTTGTGAGCACAACTATGTTGTGCTCAAAGTCGCTGAATTGCTTATCTGTACTGGTCTGGTGATGTCACAAACTGTGACTAAGCAAGGCAGATTTCACACAGCTCGGAATTCCGAGCTATAGGTATGTTGGGATTTGACATGACGCACATTAGTGCGCCATAGGTTATTATGTTTACCTGTTCATGACTCACATTTGTGGGTCACACGATGTTATGATTTTCACACATGACTCAGATTATGAGTCATGGGTTTCACTCAGGTGACGGGAGTTGCACACCTGACTTGGTTATTATGTTTTGATTGGTTTTAAGTCTGTTGTGCAGCGAGTCATAGGAGTCAGCTAAGGGGTTTCGCATGACTCATAGTTATAAATCACAAGGTTCGCGTGACACATAAGTATGAGTCACGCTAGGTGAAGAGCTACTATATAAAGGGTCACTAGGACTCCTACCATTAGCTCTTCAGACTTCTTCTTGTTTATTTCCTACCTTTAAAATTTTACCAATAAAACCTACATTTACACTCTTTAACCTTTATATCACCTGAAGCGGGAAAATTATTTTCTCGTCCTATGAATGAACCTTAAGTCCTAGGACGAGACTTAAGACGATTAAGAGAAATAGGCGTGATAAGATAGAAGTCGAAAGGACTTTCCTATCGCTACCACGCAGGCATAGGCCTAAGAACTATTACCTCGTTTCAGATAAGAATCGTTACCTGTCGCATGACTCGTCCAACCGGTAGGATTCTTAACATTAGAATGTGGCTCTACAATGGCTACACTTAACGATACACAATGGATCCATTAGACAGAGAGCATGATGGAGACATAGATGTCCAAGACAACAGTCTAGGATTAGTAGGATTGGAAGAAGCACTAAGCGAAGCAAGTTGACACTCAGCAAGATCGACAAGTCCGGTTACACTCGAACAGGTTACTCCACCGCATGAAAAATATCCACCTGAAATGCCAAAACCAGAAAGAATGTCAGGACCAGCACCACCCCCAGGTCCACCTCCGGCAGGACCAGCACCACCTCAGATGATTCCGCGAGAAGAAGTGGAACAAATGATACGAGAAGCTATATGAGGAATGGGGCAACAACCTGAAGTCAAGACCCCACCACGAGATTATGGGGAAAGAAGCATGTTACAAGGATTTATGGTCCAACTGTTGACCTAGTTCAATCCAGTTGGATGGACGCAGGGAAACGACCAAGACAAAATACGATACACTTTGACACTACTAGAAGGACAAGCACTAAAATGGATAACCCCTATTGTGGTCAGCAATACTGCACCCTGGACGGACAGGGCCAGCTTCAAGGACATATTTGAAGCCCAATTCATAGACCTAGAATTGAGCCAATCAGCAAGAAACAAATTGGAAGACATTCGCCAAGGGGCAAAAAATGTCACTGATTACTGGTACGAGTTCTGACTACTCCAGTACGATGCGGTTTGTGACGAGGCCTCTGCTATGAGGTGGTTCATGAAAGGCTTGAGAAAGATCTATCAAGATGCCTGGAGATTCAGCGAAGAAAGATTTACTACAACTGAAGCAATGGCCCACTGGGCTATTCGGAAAGAAATCCAGTACGGACAACTAGACAGGATTCAAAGGAACCAGTCCAATACAATACAAAGCAACAATACGAATACAAGAAACCAAGGCGCACCCAGGAACCAGAATGGAACCTATCGAATCACCACCCAAGGAGGTGACACTATGGACCTGGATGCAACTAGAAGAAGACCTTCACACAACCTCCCAAGAGATGAGTACCTTCGACGACGAAACAACAATCTATGCCTAAGATGTGGCATAGGAGGACATATGATCAAGGATTGCAGATGACCGGCCAATCCAACCCCAACTCAAGGAAGAAATCAACAGAACATGAGAACCAACCCTAGGTTCCAACTACGCAGCAACCTAAGGGAAATCGAAATCGAAGACAAATATGAAACGGTGGCAAAAGACGAAGATCCCCAGCAATAGATACTCTGAGGGACCCACCGAAAGACAAACCCATCATGATGGCAAACTACTACAATCTTTGTAGCGCAAATACTAAAGACAATGACAATGATCACATCATGATCAAAATGAAGATATTTAACGACAAAAAGCAAGAAACCACGATACACGCAATGATCTACTCGGGAGCCTCGGAGGACTTCATTGATGCAGAAGTCTGCAAGAGACATCAGCTAAGAACCAAGAAAGCAAAAAAGGAAAGACAGATTTACCTCGCTGATGGAAAACCCAGTACCATGGGACCTATAACGCATACCGCGCAAGTAGCTATGGAAATTGGAAACCATAGGGAAGTGGCTACCTTCCAAGTGGCAAATCTACAACACCATGAGATAATTGTCAGAATGCCATGATTAAGACAACACAATCCCAGCCGAAATTAGGAAGAGGGTAAGGTTACGTTTACCAGCGAACGATGCATGACATGGTGTCTCAACAGATCGCCGGCAATATACGCAACCCCAGAAGAAGAAGCAAACCAAGGGAACCTGGATGCAAAATTCAGCCGGCTCTAAACAACAGATCAAAGGATCAAAGTTCAAAGATTGAGCCAGGAGGCTAAGATACCCACAAGAGGATCTGAGAAGGCAGCAGGGCACAACCTGTACGCCGATGAAGAAGTTATGATACCAGCCAAGGGGCAGGTAATCATTCCTACTGGAATAGCCATAGAGCTACCTCAAGGCACCTATGGGCGTATAGCACCACACAGCAGTCTCACAGTCAAACACAGACTCGCCACCAATGCGGGAGTAATAGACGCCGACTATACAGGTGAACTGAAAGCTGTGATGGTCAACCAAGGGAACCAAGATCATATGGCAGAAAAAGGCGCCGTGATCCCGCAACTAATCATCGAGAAGATCGACCAACAAGAATTCCAAGACGTGACGAGCTTGAGAGAAACCAGCAGAGGAACCAAAACATTTGAAAGTACAGACAACCCAGGTCCCACCAAAAAGAAACAACCAAATGTCAAAATCAATAGGATATCGGGACAAGGGTTTAACAAGTTCTACGGGGGAGGAGAAGCGGCAGGAATCCTTAAGTGGGAGATCCAAGAAGAAGGAATAAGTCTGGCCAAAATCAAAATCAGTACAGAACTAGCCATAAGGAGTCGAACTCAAGCCAAAGAAGAAAGATTGGACCCAATGATACCAAAAGTATATCACCAACACCTGGACTTATTCCAAGAAAATGAATCGACCAAGCTACCACCTCACAGACCCCAGGTGGACATAGCTATCGACCTGGAAGGAAACACCGTGTACTTACCTAAGAAAACGATATATCCGCTAGGAGAAACCGAACTCGAAGAACTAAGGAAATACCTTTAGCAAAATCTAGAAAGAGGATGGATCAAACAATCTTGCACCAAGGGAGGATCACCCATCCTATTCATCAAGAAAAAGGATGGGAAGCTAAGGTTATGAATTGACTACCCAGCACTCAACGGCATAACCAAAAAGGATGGATACCCTCTATCTCTAATCGGTGAAGCACTGAATCGACTAGCGTGAGCCAAATACTGTACCAGGTTAGACATATGGGACGCCTACCACAATGTCAGGATAAGAAAAGGAGACGAATGGAAAACAACTTTCACCACGAAATATGGGAATTACCAATACCTTGTCATGCCCTTTGTGCTGACCAACCCACCAGCCTCTTTGCAACGATGGATGAACAACATGCTCCACAAGTACCTGGATATATGCTGTATTGTCTACCTGGACGATTTACTAATATACTCCAAAGATATGGAACAACAGAAAAAGGATGTCAGCAACATGATAGCAGACATCAAAGTATCGGGAATGAGATACAAACCCAGCAAATGCGAATTCCACAAAAAGGAGACAAAATACCTAGGATTCATCATTAAGGGAAAAGGAGTACAAAGGGAGCCAGTTAAAACCAAAGTGATATGGGAATGGGAATACCCAAAAAACAAGACAGATATCCAATGTTTTAAGGGATTCTGCAATTTCTACTGGAGGTTCATGGAAGGATTTACCAGAACGGCTAAACCACAATACTACCTGACCAAGAAAGACGTCAAAGGGGATTGGGGACCTAAGGAAGAGGATGCCTTTGAGGAATTAAGGACCAAGATCACCCAAGGACCAATTTTGGTGCATTTCAATCCAGAAAGAGGAACCATAATCGAAACAGACACCTCCAAACATGTATGCTTGGGCATACAATCTCAGAAATGTGAAGACGGCAAATGGAGGCCAGTAGCATTCCGATCCAAGACAATGACCCCAGCGGAATGCAACTATGATGTTCACGATAAGGAACTATTGGCAATAGTTCAGGCCTTGAAGGAATAGAGAAGATATGCTCAAAGCAACAAAGCATCAGTTAAAATCCTCACTGACCACAAAAACTTAGTACCCTTCATGACCAGGAAGGAGCTAAACGGACGACAAATAAGATGGATGGAAAAACTGAGCACTTACAATTTCAAAATCGAATACCCTCCAGGAAAAGAAGAAGGAAAACCAGATGCATTGACTCGAAGGTCGAACGACAAACCAAATACCCCAGAGGATGAGAGAATCAAACAAAGACGACAAATACTATTACTAAAGGAAAAATATTTCCAAATGGAAGAAGAAGATAGTGGATACGAGTCACTGAACGAAATCAGTACAAGAACGATATTGGAAGAAGATATCAGGAAGAAAAGCCAGCAAGATCAGGAATGTCAGAAGCTAAGAGAGGAACTAGAGACTGGCACGAAGGAAATCAAAGGTATAGCCCTAGGACTATGCGAATGGAAGGAGGAATACTTGTGGTATGATGGGAAAATCTGGATACCGGATAAAGAAGAACTACAAACAGATCATATGACACCACCACGACCCCCCATACGTGGGACATGGAGGAACAGCTAAAACTACTGAGTTCATCAACCGACGATACTATTGGCCCAAGATAAGAGAAGACATTAAGCGATACGTCAAAAACTGCGACATATGTCAATGAACTAAAGTGGTCTGACATGCACCTTATGGATTACTCAAATCAAACGAAGCCCCAGCAAAACCATAGAAATCAATATCACTTGACTTCATTACACATTAACCAAAGTCAAGCGATCAAAACCCCATTTTGGTAGTAGTTGATAGTCGGACCAAAATGAGGCACTTCATAGCTTGCAGGACGGATATGACGGCAATACAATTTGCCGAAATATTTCTATAAGAAGTATATTAACTGCACGGATTACCAAAAGACATCATTAGTGATAGAGGATCACTATTTATGTCAGAAATATGGAAAGAGATAATAGAAAAACTTGGAATCGAACTGTGCATGAGTACAGCGTTCCACCCGCAAACAGACGGACAAACGGAATGGATCAATGGCATATTGGAACAATACCTATGGGCCAACGTCAATTACCAACAATATGATTAGTGCAAATGGCTACCAATGGCCAAATTCACCTACAACAACGGAAGGCAAGAAACTATCAAGACAACCGCCTTCTTTGCAAATTATGGACTGCATCCAGAGCACGAAACCATAGGTCATATGCTCCAAGGAAAGATAACGGGCAAAAGAGATATGAGTGAACTATATGATATATTACGAACAGAAATGGTCACGGTGCAATTCCGTCAGAAGGAAGAATACGATCGTCACCGAACACCCTGTCGCAAACTGTGACTAGGCAAGGCAGATTTCACACACCTCGAAATTCAGAGCTATAGGTATGTTGGGATTTCACATGACGCACACTAGTGTGGCATAGGTTATTATGTTTACCTGTTCCTGAGTCACAGTTGTGAGTCATACGATGTTATGACTTTCACACATGACTCAAATTATGAGTCACGGGTTTCACTCAGGTGACGCGAGTTGCACACCTGACTTGGTTATCATGCTTTGATTGGTTTTAGGGTATGTTACGCAGCGACTCATAGGAGTCAGCCGAGGGGTTTCGCATGACTCATAGTTATGAGTCACAAGGTTCGCGTGACGCATAGGTATGAGTCACACTAGGAGAAGAGCTACGATATAAAGGGTCACTAGGACTCCTAGTATTAGCTCTTCACACGTTCTTCTTGTTTATTTCCTACTTATAAGTTTTTATCAATCAAACCTACCTTTACCCTCTTTAATTTTTATATCACCATAAGACGAGAACACCCTTTCTCATCCCACGAACTACGCCCGAGTCTTAATCGAAGACTTAAGAAGAGTAAGAGGCATAGGTGCGATAAGATAGTAGTCGAGGGGACTTGACTATCGATATCGCGTAGGCCTCGGCCTAAGAACTATTACCTCGCTTTAGATGAAGATTATTACCTGTCGCGTCACTGGCCCGACTCGTAGGATTCTTAACCTTAGAACCTGTCTATAATGCCACACTTAACAATTATACAAGGGATCCATTCAACAGAGATCACGAGGGAGACATCGACGTCCAAGACTGTAACGGCCCTACGTTATAGAGCTATGGCAACCTAGGTCTACGCCCATACATAAGGCCTAGAGGTTAAATGGTAGACTAGGCGGGCATGTCTGAGCATGCCCGGGAGATACTCGATGGTCCGGGTATCTTGAAGAACAGAAGGTACTTAAGGTATAGGTGTACCTACGTAAGGGAAGTAACGTGACCTTACCGGCGTCGGCCTAAGGATAGTGCGGAAGGCCGGGTGAGGTTACCCTATCTAGGTAAGTCACATTACCCTGCCATGGAGACCAGTTTCGTGTCACCATGGACATACTTACCCTACCCTTGGGACACTATTACCCAACCTTTCGTCGGAAACCTTCTCGGAAAGATTCCGCGTGATGTTAGGATTGTTTGTTACGCAATGACGATCGAGGGGCACTTGCTTGCACCTTGATCGGAAGACTACGGCAGGAGCTAGAGTCCTCCGAACATGCTGTAACTTGGCAGGATTATTCCTAACAGGTTCCTGCGGCCCCAGGGTTCGCCCCGGGCGTCATGGGCCCAAATGGTTGAAGTTGCCGTCTTACTAGTTAAATGGAGTCATTGAAGACATGTCCATAACACTGTATACGTCGCTGCCGTCCGTCCGACCGGAGGCTGTTCGCAGGATGTATAAGGGGGCCAAGGTGAGAAGGTCAGGTACCTTCTCCAAAAGGAATGGAGTAAAACGGACCAAAACTGACGGAGTTAGCGTGAGCTATCCGGAAGGGTCCCCAGAGTAGTCCCGGGTAGTGCCGGAGACGTCTGGGAAGGTTTTACGCCAATCATGCCTACACGTGCCCCTTTGCCGTAGGCTCTTTGTGGGTTGTTGGAAGACTCTAATAGCATGATACCTATCACGCTGAGTGGTGTGCCGGAGGTAAGGGACCATGGGTAGCGCCCACGGGTCCCGCCGCCGACACAGCTCTTTGTGGGAGCGTCGTAGACCCCGTAAGTTCGCAATCAAAGAAGATAGAACTTAACCGGAAGACATCTGATGTCTACGGGTGCTTGCATGGATCATAGCACATGGGAAGAGAGTCATTTAGTTAGCTTTCCTAGGAGTCTCGACAGTTAGCCACTGACGAGACACCGATGCGCAGAGATTTTCGCTCCGGCAGGTGTATTGATAAACACCTCGCAGGAAATGATGTGCATATGGGAGATTTCTGCTAGAGTGTGCTGACACCTTAAGACCTTTGGGGGTGCGGTAATGGTGCCAGCAACCCTTACGGAGAAGGGTATGCTGGTGTTGGTCGGGGCGACCTGATGGGGGAGTTTTTGGTATAAGTCTGACTACTTGAAGCTTATACGAGAACTCTCCTGCCCTGACAGAATAAACACCCTCTCGAGAGACTTTAATTGAGATAAGCCTGAGCTTAACGATAGTAAGTTTTACCGTTTACTTTTATTCTTTACACTTTACAAGAGTTGTGTTCGAGAGATTCGAAGTTTGGTGCGGTCGCATCCTTAGGAACCATCTACCTGAGGGAGCCCCCGTTACAAAGACGACAGTCTAGGATTAGGAGGATTGGGAGAAGCATTAAGCGAAGCAAGTCGACACTCAGCAAGAGCGACCAGTCCAGTTACACCTGAACAAACTACCCCTCCGAACGAAGAAGACCCACCTGAGACACCAAGACCGGACAGAATGTCAGGACCAGCACCTCCCCAGGTCGGACTCTGGCAGGACCAGTACCTCCTGAGATGATTCCACGGGATGAAGTAGAACAAATGATACGAGAAGCGATAAGAGGAGCCGGGCAACAACCCAGGTTAAGACTCCACCACGATACGATGGAGAAAGAAGCAAGCTACGAGAATTCGTGGTCCAACTCTTGACCTACTTCGATGCCGTCGGATGGACACTGGGAAATGATCAAGACAAAATACGATACACCCTCACACTACTGGAGGGACACGCACTAAAATGGATAACCCCCATCGTGGTGAGCAACACTGCACCCTGGACGCACTGGACCACCTTCAAAAACATATTCGAAGCCCAATTCACAGGCCTAGAATTGAGCCAATCGGCAAGGAACAAGTTGGAAGCTATTCACCAAGGGGCAAAAACTGTCCCCGATTATTGGTACGAGTTCCCACTATTACAGTACAACGCAGCTTGTAACGAGGCCTCTGCTATGAGGTGGTTCATGAAAGGCTTGAGAAAGACCTATCAAGACGCATGGAGATTTAGCGAAGAAAGATTTACTACAACTGAAGCAATGGCCGACTGGGCCATTGTAATGGGCAGGGTCTGATGGTCGGGTAGCCCAAGGGACACCACGATCAGGGTAGGCAGGAATCTGCAGGCGAGGTCGGGGTGCGGAGGTACAACCGACGCGAGTTGTACAAGGTCCGGGGGGGGGGTCAGGGGTTCAGGGTCAGGGTTCAGGGGTTCAAGAGGACGCGAGATAGAAGAGAGTATAATTCCTAGGTACAGGTGTCCGAAGGAGATTACCAGATTGCGTAAAGAAAGAAAAATATAAGGGAGTACACCCCCTTATATACATAGGAAATCCCCCCGGAGCACTAATACAAAAGAAAGTCCTTGACGTGGCGCACAGCCGTGATCCTTCCGTCGGGTTCCACCATGTTCCGCCATGCGGCAACCGACCCTGGTCCCATTACAAAGGAAATCCTACTATGCAACCAACCAAACCTAACCCAATATATGCAACGAAACACCCAATGCATATTCCGCCTCCATCGCTGGGTGGCCGTGACACTAGCTCCCCTCTCCGACGCCGAAGTCCTCTGAGGTGTGCTATTCCGGTAAGGGCCCAGGTTTGTTGGGGTAGCGCTCGTGGAACTGTTTCAATGCCTGCAGTCCATTGACAGAGTCGGCAGGCTCCCAGGTGGCTTCTGCGTACCCTCTCCATTTGCTGAGGTACTGCAGACGGTTGCGGACGAACTTGGCATCCAGGATATCTTCCACCTGCCATTCGTGTTCACCGTCTACCTCCACTGGTGGGGGCGGCGGTGTCTCCTGGCCTGGGAGGGGATCATGTGAGGCGAGGTCAAGGAGGGAGACGTGGAACACGTTATGGACCTTCAGGGTAGGGGGAAGGGCCAGTTGATAGGCGTGGGTCCCTATTTGGGCCAGGATGGGGTAGGGGCCGAAAGGTTTGTTATCAAGCTTCACGGAGGGTCGTTTGCTTTGGATATTCTTAGCATTCAGCCAAACACGGTCCCAGACCTGGAAGTGAGGGGCCGGAAGCCTCCCTCTGTCTGCGTATTCTTGTTGGCGATCCTGTGCGAAGGCAATTTCGTACTTCAGGTGGTCGTGGATGTCTTTGATGCGATCAACGAAAGTGCCAGCAGCAGGCTCGTCAGCGGCCTCATCCGGAGCTTCCAAGAAATCCATACGGGGGTTGTAACCATGGTTGGCGAAGAAAGAAGACATGCCAGTAGACTCAGAGGCATGGTTGTTGGCGGCAAACTCGGCCATAGGAAGCCAGAGGGACCAGTCATCCTGCTGGTAGTTGACAAAGGCTCTCAGATACTGCTCCATGATGGCGTTGACACGTTCAGTCTGACCGTCGGTTTGGGGGTGGAAGGCTGTTGACATCTTCCTTTCCACTTGTAGCCTTTCACATACGGTCCTCCTGAAATCAGCCGTGAACTGGATGCCTCAATCGGAGGTGATGGTTCCTGGGAGACCTTGATGTTTCCAGATGTGGCGGAGATACAGGTCAGCGAGTGTGGGGGCATCAATGGTGGTGCGACAGGCAACAAGGTGGCGCATTTTGGATATTCAGTCTACCACCACCAGGATAGCATCGTTCCCTTGACTCCATGGTAGGCCGGGGACAAAGTCCATGGAGATGTGCTCCCAGGGACGATCGGGTATCAGCAGGGGGCACATGATGCCCAAGGGGCATGTCGGGAGGTACGGCTCCGTTGGCACACATGACAGTTGGCCACGAAGTAGCCTATCTCCCTTCTCATTCCTGGCCAAACATAGCGTCGGAACATGAGTTCATGGGTTTTAGCGTGTCCTGGGTGCCCGGCCGAAGGTCAGTCATGAGATTCCTGTCTCAGTCATAGACGTAGCTCGTCGTGTTAGGGGACGTAGATCCGATCTCGGTAGAGCAGTCAATCCCCATCACATTTGCACTCCTTGAGCGACAGGAGGCGGGATTGACGGTCACCCTTATCGAGCGCATGAAGGACCTGTATTGGAATTGTGTCAGCTTTATAGGCTTCTTCCCTAAGTTCCTCAATGGGAGACGCTCCCATAGGGAGCGTAATGTTCGCCAACAAACTCAGAGACCGAGACTTCAACACCAGTTGGGTTCGATGGTTTCTTCACTCATCCAGCTCTTCAGGGGTCTCGTTCTTCATGTGGGTTAGGGCATCTGCTTTGCCGTTCAACTTTCCAGGCTGGTACTCGATCTGGTAGTTAAACTGGGAAAGCAACTCGGACCACCGCGCCAGGCGGTTGTTTAATAGCCTCTTGGTAGTGAAGTGCTTTAGGTTGAGGTCATCTGTTAGGATGGTTACCTGTCTCCCTCGGAGGTAGCAGCGCCACTCCTCAAAAGCTCTGACGACGGCCATGAGTTGCTTATCGTAGATGTCGTAATTACATTCCGCGGGACTGTGTTTGCGGGAGTAGAATGTGACAGGATGGAGGCGTCCGCTGTCGTCTTTTTGGGACATGACCCCAGCGGAGACGAGGTCGGAAGCATCAGTTTCTATGATCACTTCCTTGTGGAAATCGAAGTGGGCTAGGACAGGGGCCGAGGGGAAGGCTTTCTTTAACCTTTCGAAGGCCCGTTGACACTCAGGGGTCCAGACAAAGGGTTGATTCTTCTTGGTGAGGGCAGTGAGAGGGCGTGCCAGGCGGGAGAAGGCACGAATAAAGCGAGGGTAAAAGTTGCCAAAACCAAGGAACGCACGTACTTTGCGTACACGGTCGGGTACGGGCCAAGCGGTAACGGTTTCCACCTTGGCATGGTCCATCCGGATTCCTTCCGGGCTGATAATAAACCCCAGGTATTCCACATTGGTAACATGGAATTCGCATTTCTGTGGCTTGGCTTCCAGGTCGGCCTCCTGTAAGGCCTTGAGTACCCAACGGACATGTTCGACATGTTCCTCCTCCGTCTTGCTGTAAACCAGGATGTCGTCGAGGTAAGCAGTGCAGAACCCATCTAGTCCTTGGTGGAGGACCTTGTTGATGAACGCCTGGAAGGTGGCAGGGGCGTTGGTAAGGCCAAAGGGCATGACATTAGAGTCGAACAGTCCATAGCGGGTGCAGAAGGCAGTCTTCCATTTGTCCTTCGGGTCCATTAAGACTTGGTTATAGGCCCCACAGATGTCGATCTTGGAGAAGGTCTTGGCCTCAGCAATGTTCATGAAAGTCTCGGTTAATAGTGGGAGGGGTACACGATCCTTGATAGTGCCTTCGTTTAGGCCTTGGTAATCCACGGAGAGCCTAAGGGTGCCATCCTTTTTCTTGATAAATAACACTAGGGAGGCTGCGGAGGAGGTGGAAGGGCTGATGAAACCTTTGTCTAGGTTTTCATTGATCCATCCTTTGAGGGCAGCGAGTTCTGGTGGGGACAGGTTGTAAAGGGGGCCGAAGGGAGGGGTGAAGCCTGGTTTCAGAGGTATTTCATGATCCACGCCTGGTCTACTAGGCGGTAGTTGGGTTTGCTCCTTTTCCAGGAACACCGGTAGGAAATCATGGTACCTCGGGGGAACAATCTCTTTGACTTCCTGTTGTTCTAACATGGTGTGGTCAAGGGCGCGTTGCAGGGCATAGGCTCTGAGGAAATAAGGGATTTCACATTCGATCCCTTGGATGCCGGTCACGTCAGGGGTACAGTTCTTGAGGCAGTAGTCAGACTCAAAGGTAACAGTGCTGGAGGCGAAGCGGATGGTGACATCATGTTGTTTCAGTCAGGGGATGCCAAGGGTAAGCGGATAGCCACCAAGCTTGGTAATGAAGGCAGGGATGGATTCCAGGTGATCGTTTATCTTAAGTTCGAAGCAGGAGATATGGGTGATGGCCACCGAGCTAATGGGCCTCCCATCAATGACAGAGAGGTGGACAGGTTCTTTGAGAAGGGATAGGGGAGGTGGTGACGGCTAGCAAAGTCTATGTCCATGAAAGCATAACCAGTTGCTCCAGAATCGATAAGGGCATGGGTTCGGATTGTGTGTTGGTTGTCTATAATGTTACAGGCGACTACCAAGTGGTTATCCTCAATTCCATTTTCCATTTCATCCCGAGATAAACTAGAAATAACTAAACTAGGAGAAGACTTAACATGTCCCATGTCAGTGCCAGAGGCTCCACATGAGACCACTAGTTTTCCGACTCTTCTTGGGCGGGGAGGGGCTCCTCAGGAGCGGGTATGCTATGCCAGTAGGTGCTCGCTCCATGCATGGGGCGGGGTCCCTTGTTGGGACAGGCGTGAGCCATATGTCCATGTCCTCCACAGTAGAGGCAGAGGCCACGGCTGATCTGGTCTTGCCTTTTGGCAGTAGTAAGCTTTCGGCGACCTGCCGAGAAGTCCATGGGGCCGGAGGCGGTACCTGTGGCTGTGGAGGGTGGGGGTGGAGCGGCAGCCGGGGTGCGAGGAGTAGCGGGGGTGGAGGCCCTCGAAGAGGACGACGAGAAGCCTTTCTTTTCGGCGGCGCAAGCACTGACGTTGTTATCAAGGTGCTTGAGGAGCGAGAGGTAGTCGTTGAAGGATTCGGGAAGGGGGAAGACGTGTACCAAGGTGTCTTTCAATTCCGTGCTCAGGCCCTGGTAGAGGGAGGTACGCTTGGCGGCGTTGTTCCAGAGGGTGTCAACGGCAAGGCGTTGGAAATCGGCAAGGTATTCCACAAACAGGCGGTTCTTTTGTTGGAGGCTCCTGAGAGCATGTTCTGCTGTCTGGACCCTATTAGGGTCGCCAAAGGCCTTTTCCAACTCGGCAAACAGAGCGTCCACGTTCTCAAAGTCGATGCAATCGGGCAACACCCGGTGTTAGATCTGGAGGTAGGCGCGTCCTCGAACAAGGCTAAGGGCGTAGCCGAGGCGGTGTTGTTCACTGGTGAACTGGTGGGCATCACCCTGGAGCTTTGTCCGAGGTTGGGTGACGAAGGGGTGAAGCTTTTCGGCGGCACCGTCGAATTGTTCAGGGTCAGGAATTGAGACTTGTTTGTTACCACCGGCGGGGGCTGCAGCACCGGGGGCAGGCATGAGGGCGAGGGCAGTATTTAAGGATATGATGGTAGCGTTGGCCTGTGTGAGGCTGGCTTCAACGATCACGAGGTGAGCCTCAAGGCCTTGGCCTTCGGTACGGGTATCGTCTCTTTCTTGGAGCAGGAGGTTGCATTGCTGTTCTAACTGTTAGTATTGGGGGGTCTGTTCTGGGGAGACAGGTGTCGCTTGACGGGGAGGGGCAGCAGGAGCGTTCAGGATCGGGCAGGCCAGGTTTTCGGGCGAGGTAGAATTGGGCCTGGAGTTGTTCATGGTCAAGGCCTTAAGCGTGGTCATCCCCCAGGCCCGGGAGGGTCTGCAGGGGACCATTGATGTTTTCAGGGAGGTGAGCGGTAGCCATGGTTTGGTGTGGGTTGGGTCCTGGTAGACGCAATCTTGTGTAACAGGCAGGGTCTGATGGTCGGGTAGCCCAAGGCACACCACGATCAGGGTAGGCAGGAATCTGGAGGTGAGGTCGGGGTGCGGAGG
>LN891110.1:173652-228281 GCA_900010015.1 Tuber aestivum | reverse complement strand
TCGAGTACTACCTCCCCCCCCGGTCCCCGCCCGCAGTCCCAGGTTTTCCCCGTCTCGCCGGCCCCTCCCATCCGCCCCCCTCCCTCGACGCCAGAGCCCCGAAGACCGACAACTCGGAATCCTCCCCCCGAGAAGGGCGTCGGCGCTGGAGCCCTGCGAGGAGGAGAAACGGAGGTCCCTGGAGGCGCTGCTGAAGGAGCGGCCATGGATGGCCGAGTTCATCCAAAAGCCGCAACCTCCCCTCACCCCGCCACAACCTCCGGCGCCCTCCCTACAACCTCCGGCTCCGCCCCCACAAACACCGGCGCCCCGCCCACGACCTCCGGCTCCCCTCCCACGACCGAGATCTGGTAGAGCTAGTGGCTCCCGGGCGACTCGGCGCAGCACCGGCAGGCTCGATGGGGCAATGGACAGCCCCAGTGCCCCCGACACATTCTCCCTGCCCTCTCCCTCCGCCCAGGTAAGGGAAAATACGACCGGTCGTCACGAATCCGAAGTCCAGACCCCGACGCGTTCGCTCTGTAGCGGAGCACGTCGCAATACCGACGCCTGATCTTTCTTTCGTCTCTTTGGGGTTTTTTTCTTTGCTTTGGTTTTTGGTGAGTTCTTTCTTCCCCTTGCTTTTTTTTGCTATTATTTTTACCTTGCTTCCAGCCCCTTTCTCTCCTTTCCATTTTTGCATCTTGCACATATTCTTAATCCCCTTTTCTTACTTCGGCATTCTGTATCGTTAGACCTCATTTTTTTTGGCGTCCGGGTTTTCTTTGCCCCTTGCGTGGGCTTGTATTCTTAGTTAACCCTTGTATTCTTAGTTAGTTAGCTAGAAATCAAAATTTTAGCATAATTTTGTTCCTGTGGCGCCGACTATCGCCGTTCTAGTTTGGCGTCAAGAGTTTGCCTCTGGAGCGCTGCTGTGATTGGTTTACATGATGGAATCCTCCCAGCTGCCCAGCCTAGTGGATTCGGCGTCCGGAGGTGAGGTTAGATTCAACCAATCCCTTTTAGACATGGGCAGTTTTACTAAAGAATCCACGTCGCTACACAACACCATTTGTGGCTAGATGGACGCCAACTCGTAGCGGTAGCACCCTTTTCATTTCCACCGCCATCTCACCAGGCTGCCAGTGTGATTCGGGGACGTGGAGAGTCTGGAGAAAGTTCAGAGAGAGTCTGGAGAAAGTTCAGAAAACGCATTTTCGTACCTGATTCTTTGCCTCCAATACCGAGTGATACCATGTGCTTCCCAACCCCCTTAAATGTAGTGTTTTGGTATAAGAACCGGCGCGTCCTTGGACGCAAGAGGTTTCTACGCCTACCCACTCTTATCCATACCCAGAATACCACTTTCCTACACTTTGAATCCCAACTTTGGTACAAGATACTGCAGGTAAGTACAATTACATCATGCAAAAGGATTCTCAGGCCCACTCCCACAGTCAGCCAAACCCCCAAGCAGGCAATCCGAATGGACTCAGACACAACGCCGGATCCGGGACGACGGCATTCAGAAAATCGAGACCGGCAACCCAACAAAATGAAACATACAGGTCACCGAGCACACGGCCGAGCGAGCGTTCATCACCTCCGGGTGCTTCTCCACCGCCAATTGCAAGCCAAGCAGCAAGACCACCAAAGCGTCCCCGGAAGAACACATCACAGACCACGGCATATACAGAACTAAAAACCGAGCACGATGTACAAGTCGATACGGAACCTGTACAGGTATCTGACGATAGCAGTGATGAGTACCAAAATGCGCCAGTATCCGAGGAATCCAAACCAGACATCGGACCTGATCCGGAAGATATTGAGATCGCTGATGGCACCACACCAGGGCGGGCTCGGGGAGCACAATCTGGGAAGAGACAGGGGCAGGAACGCACAAAAACCGTTCGGATCTCAACCATGTCAGGATCACCGGGCGTCGTGCCTACCCGGCATTTGCCAGTGCTTCAAAGTCGCATAATTTGGGGCAGGGCGTACAGTCCTGCGATCCTTTCATCATCAAGTTCAGCGCGTGATTCATCTCCAGCACACAGAAGACGGGGAAGCTCGTCTGTTATCAGAAGTTCCAGCCGAGCAGTTGATCCGGGTACACCTCAATGTGGGGGGAACCGGGGCATAAATCCCACGCGCCGGAATTTTGAGACCGGACCTGAACGTCCGATACTAGAAATGGCCAAGACTTTGATTCTCCGTTACACCCTTTTTGTTGACTCACTGGCAATTGTGGTTGCTTTGACGGCCAAGATATCCAGCGTTTGGTGCGAGGCGCTGGATAAGACGTCAGAGCCTGCCGATATTGAGCCATCAGAGCATATTTTGAACCTAGTAAGTCAGTAATCAATGACCGGATGCTCTGCAGATTGTTAACAAAGATAGATATGACAAAAACACTCTGGGGTAAGGTCACAATACGTCTACCATCTGAAGCATAACATTGTAAAATTATACGAACTGCCCCAGGACCCTGCAGCTGTCCAGCGCAGGGTTGAATATCTCTTAGAAGGGGATCGGTTTATGTGCAACCCGGTCGGGTACGAGGTTGGTCACTGGCAGCAGAATTGGCAGACCTTGGATTCTTGCTAACTCACACTAAACTGTGCACAGAATCTCAGTTTCAGATTCCTTGCGCCTCAGATCGCCGATGCTATCTATGGCAAGTATTTCGCGGGAAAGAAAATGCAAGGTATTCTAGAACCCGCCTTTATAAAGGAGATCAACGGCACTATGGTGTGTTTGACTGGTGCTATAATCTGCCATAGACTTAGGGCGTGGCAGGCGGGGGCATACGTGGAACCGAGGGACTTCAAGCCTGATGTGGTAGGAGGTAAGATGCTCCCGAAACTCTTCATGCTCCGTTCGACACGGATCCGACTAATATATCGCTCTCGCGCAAGACCTCTTTGCGAGGCAGGTTCGAACGTGGCGGAAATGTCCGGCGTGGGTACAGGACAGGATTCTCGCAGGAATCCTGCGGACTATCACCTGTAACGACCCTACGTTATAGAGCTATGGCAACCTAGGTCTACGCCCATACATAAGGCCTAGAGGTTAAATGGTAGACTAGGCGGGCATGTCTGAGCATGCCCGGGAGATACTCGATGGTCCGGGTATCTCGAAGGACAGAAGGTACTTAAGGAATAGGTGTACCTGCGTAGTGGAAGTAACGGGACCTTACCGGCGTCGGCCTAAGGATAGTCCGGAAGGCCGGGTAAGTTTACCCTATCTAGGTAAGTCACGTTACCCTGCCATGGAGACCAGTTTCGTGTCACCATGGACATACTTACCCTACCTTTGGGACACTATTACCCAACCTTTCGTCGGAAACCTTCTCGGAAAGATTCCGCGTGATGTTAGGATTGTTTGTTACGGAATGACGATCGAGGGGCACTTGCTTGCACATTGATCGGAAGACTACGGGAGGAGCTAGAGTGCTCCAAACATGCTGTAACTTGGCAGAATTATTCCTAACAGGTACCTGCGGCCCCAGGGTTCGCCCCGGGCGTCATGGGCCAAAATGGTTGAAGTTGCCGTCTTACTAGTTAAATGGAGTGATTGAAGACATGTCCATAACACTGTATACGTCGCTGCCGTCCGTCCGACCGGAAGCTGTTCGTAGGATATATAAGGGGGCCAAGGCGAGAAGGTCAGGTACCTTCTCCAAAAGGAATGGAGTAAAACGGACCAAAACTGACGGAGTTAGCGTGAGCTATCCGGAAGGGTCCCCAGAGTAGTCCCGGGTAGTGCCGGAGACGTCTGGGAAGGTTTTACGCCAATCATGCCTACACGTGGCCCTTTGCCGTAGGCTCTTTATGGGTTGTTGGAAGACTCTAATAGCATGATACCTATCACGCTGAGTGGTGTGCCGGGGGTAAGCGACCATGGGTAGCGCCCACGGGTCCCGCCGCTGACAAAGCTCTCCGTGGGAGGGTCGTAGACCCCGTAAGTTCGCAATCAAAGTAGATAGAACGTAACCGAAGGACACCTGATGTCTATGGGTGCTTGCATGGATCATAGCACATGGGAAGAGAGTCATTTAGTTAGCTCTCCTAGGAGTCTCGACTGTTAGCCACTGACGAGACACCGATGCGCAGAGATTTTCGCTCCGGCAGGTGTATTGGTAAACACGCAGAAAATGATGTGCATATGGGAGATTTCTGCTAGAGTGCGCTGACACCTTAGGCCCTTCGGGGATGCGGTAATGGTGCCAGCAACCCTTACGGAGAAGGGTATGCTCATGTTCGTCGGGGCGACCTGATGGGGGAGTTTTTGGTATAAGTCTGACTACTTGAAGCTTATACGAGAACTCTCCTGCCCCGACACAATCAACAGCCTCTCGAGAGACTTTAATTGAGATAAGCCTGACCTTAACGATATTAAGTTTTACCGTTTACTTTTATTCTTTACACTTTACAAGAGTTGTGTTCGAGAGATTCGAAGTTTGGTGCGGTCGCATCCTTAGGAACCATCTACCTGAGGGAGCCCCCGTTACAGTATATCGTTAAGCGAGCTTCTCGCTTAACCCTCCTCCTGATTTATTTGATTTGAACCGACGTTAACTCATCATGGCTGCCTTAGCAGTCACGATTGAAGAGGAGAAGTCGAGTTCCGAGAGCGAAAGCAGTTTTGAGATCGATGATAACCCACTAGAGGCGGCCCTCTTTCGGGCTTCGGTTATAGCTGATACACGAGGTATCGGTGGAGCCAGCGCAAAATTGCTTCTCGAAGCAGTCCCAATTGACCTCCCCGAACAATGTCGCGATTTAATTCTTCACGATGCCGGCCTAGCTGTACTATCGTTTACGAACGACATCCCTTTGGCGAATGGAGTCTCAGAAGGCTTCAGTCACAAGGATGAAGAAGGAAAGGTGATTCCGGGACCTCCCACGATCTCGGTCGCGGAATTTTCTCGTGATTACGTCGAACCTTATATCCTACGAGAAGTGGCCCGCTAGGTCACTAGTGCAAAGAAGGAGTTGTTGCACTGGAATAAGAAGACGCAGAAAGAGTTTAGGAAACAGATTATCTCAAGTTCGGTGGAGTGGATGAAAAGGCAACAAGATGCATTCGTGGCGTTATTGAATAACCAATTCGCCATGAAGATTAGGATGGACGCGTTGGAAAAGGCTTGGAAGCAGGGATATCAGATTGATGAGGACAATGATGTCCTAATGATAGAGGCGGCTCCCGCATTGCCCCTGGTGACAGACAAAGCGCATGACTACTCTCAGCAACTGACACTATATGCTAGGGATGAGCGATGGCGACCAGAGCTAAGTCCGTTAGGAGTGCGGGGCTTAGAAAGTCTGAAGACAACCGAAGACAGTGAAATACCTTCGTCGTTTGTCCTGGCCACCTCACGATCGCTTTCCACGTCAGTGGCACGAAGTCATTCGGCAAGTCCTATTGCCGGAACGCGAGGAAAGGCTTCACCGCGGGTACCTCGTCAAGCAGTCAATCGACCCATACCGTCACCCTCTCCCTCCATTACGGTAACACCAGCTCCCTTACCGTTACCAAAGCCTAATATCCCTCCTCCTCACGTGACGCCTCTCGGATCCGCTCCGACACCAGTAGCAACTCCTATCCCGACTACGTGGCCAGTAATGAACCCAGGTTCACGGCTTGCAGAACGGATTGAGAATACTGTGGAGCGATTTCAACCGACGCGTGCACCTCCTCGTCCCCCAACCGCCTCGCAAGGCACACCTGTCCCTGTCGCGGCAGGGACTCCCAGCCAGACCAACCGGCCACCGATACAAGGGCCAACGGCACCGGTTAAACCTTCGGGTAAGCTGGATATTTGGGATTCTCTGGTTTTGGACCTCGGCGAAATCCTATCGGGGGTGGACAGTATTGTTATCCTACATGTCCGGGCTACGGCGGAAGACACGATCACTTCTGTCATGAGCCTGTCTTCGAGTCACGAAAGGATAAAGGAAAGGGCAACGAAGAACCCAACTGTGGGTATTGTGGAAGGAAAGGACATGAGGGACCTCCAATACGCCCAGAAACCTGTCCGGCGTTTGCCCAATAGTTAAAGGTGTCGCAGGCTGCGCCAAACCCGATACCGTCGGGAAGTAACCAGCCCGCAGGCTCAGTGCCGCCACAAGTACTGTCGGGAGGTGGTCCTCCGGATGATGGGAATCGTGGTGGACAAGGCGAGCATTTTGATGGCTATGAGAGACCTAGGGAAACCTCTGGTGGAAACGCTGGGGGCAGAGGGGGTGGTAATCTACCTCCCGGTGGTGGATTCTTTGGGGCTGGCGGAGGGGATCCGGGTGATTCCGACCCTGATGATAGCTCTGACGATGATGCCGAGTCCCTACCCGATGTCACACCCATTTTGGGACCACGACGTGCTGGTTGGAATGACGAGAAGAAAGATCGATACCACCGTCGGGCAGATGCACTACGAGAACATTTGCAAAACCGATCTCGTTCCTCGGCAAAGTCAAGCCGTAGGAAGCCTGGCAAGCTAAGCGGCATTCCCACCTTCAAGGGAGTGATTGCCGATCTGGCTAGTTTTCTGACCTTGGTCGAAGTCAAGTTCGAGTACTTTTCCGATTGCCGTCTGACGGACATGGATAAGATCAACTTGGTCATACCGCTTCTCGAAGACCAAGCCCGCAACTGGTACCTTGGGATACACGCACACATCAATCGTGAGGCTGCGAAAAGAGCGGGCATGCCGTTCAACAAGAATGGTCCGCTCCTGACATGGAAAGGTTTCCGTGAACGGTTAGAGCAGAGTCACGGAGGTGACAACGTGAATCGGGATAAGAATCTTCTCGCGTGGAATAACTTGGTGATGACCCCACACCAGAGCAGTCCCTACCTGGATAAGATTATCGATCTGATGTATAAGCTGAACTACACAGACCACCAACAGGTTAAGCATAAGGTTCGGGCTGGGATAACGTCTGAGCTTCGGAAATCGTGGGCGTTGATGACGCCACACCCCGAAAACCTCAACGAGTACTTAGACCTGCTTCGGAAGGTTGGTCACAACCTTGAAGATGACAAGCGCTTTGGACATCTTAATGAGGATAAACCCACCAAGCCACGAGAAAGGCGAGAAAAGGAAGTTTCTAAACCTTCGGCAAGGTTTAAGAAAAAGGAGAAAGGTTCGGGGTGGAAGGATAACAAGATGCGGAAGACCGCTAATGTTGGCACCGGAAAGCAGGCAGGGACATCTGAGTATGCTATTGCTCATCGAGACATCCCTCAGACCCTGACTGAGAAACGACGCAACAATAAGCAATGCACTAAGTGTGGGAGAGAAGGACACTTCTGGAGATAGTGTGCGGTTACCTCCCCTGTCGTACATGCTGTGAGGAATACCGCGGGAGTGAAACGATCTCGACCAAAGGCGGAATCCTCTACTAGTGGCAATAAGCGACTTAAGCGCATTGAAGGGTCTCGGCCGCCGCCATCTGGCCCCAAACTTTCGGAATCCCGCAAACCATCACCTACTATTATGGAGGTTGATACGGGTGATGAACTAGGTAAGAACCTAACCCTATGAAGGAATGACTCGGGCTAATTTGTAAGATCCAGGAGGAGCTTACGGAAATCAATGGTCGCTCAAGTAGGACGGATTCAAGGTAAGAACCCATCCGCAATGACTAGCTCTTCAGTGCTAACGAAGGCCTTCACATAGGAATTTCGGAGGACTGCTTCGTTAGGTAGATGTTACGGTTGCGTGCGGTAGTTGGTTTTTCCTTTTTGTTCTTGGGATTGGGTTATTTCTTAAGGATAATTATGTTAATTTCATATTGGACAACTTCGGGGAAATTACTTTCAGGTTTTTCTTTGATTAAGTATTCTGCTCCGAGGAGTCGCTCTGGAAAATGGGAACCGCGCGACATTCGGATAGGGCACAAAGATGCCCTGTTTGGCACTGGTTGACTGGACGTCTCCGGAGAGCAAAATGCAATTTTCTTGTCTTATATGGGTCGTTTGTCTTGTACTTTGGGATTGGTCTTAGGTTATTAGGTCTTGAATGAAAGTTAATTTTCAAGTTTATGTGAGGAGGGTTTAGTACCCGAAATCATGCTGGCGTGATAGTAAACAGCACTCCAATCCCCTTTATTGATTAAATTATTCTTGAAACGTTTACCGACCCATTGTGGCCGCTCTTGTGTCGAAAGGCAAGAGACTCGCAAGAATGAGTACAAAGAGACAAAGTAAGAAAGCGCGGCACTCTAGCGCACCCAAGCATAGCAAGTCTATTCACTTACGAGTGACACTAGATTGGCGTATAGGGTGTAGGCAAGTAAGTGCTGAAGCGCTATTATTGTTAGATAGTGGAGCTACTGGTCCAGTACTAAGTAGTAAATGGATTAAGAGTACCCAGGCTCCTTGTGTACGGAGAAGAATTCAAACTCCAATACATGATGCAAGTGGTAACCGCATACCAGGGTCGGGTCTTCATTATACCAAGACATTGGATTTGAAGATAGGCAATCACGTGAATGGTACGCGTTTCGAGGTAGCCGATATGGCCGACACTCGTGTCGACGGCTATTTACCTATGTCGTGGTTAAAGGATCACAACCCAGACATCGATTGGAAAGTAGGATCCCTGACCTGGCGCTCAGATTTTTGTAAGGCGAATTGCCTAACAAAGCAGAGGCGGTTAGTATATATGTCCGACGAGGAGTTATTGGCAGAGGATCCCAAAAATGTGTATCTTTTAGGGACAATACATTTTGCCGATGAGAAGGGTGAAGATGTCACTATCCAACTCCTACCCGAGTATAAGGATTATGGGGACATCTTTAGCCAAGAGCGAATAGAAGCTCTACCAGCGCATTCTAAGTACGATCATAAGATTGACTTAATGCCGGGAACAGAACCTCCGTTTGGGCCCATCTATCCACTGTCAGAAAAGGAGCTGAAGGCGCTCCGCGAATTTCTCAATGATATGCTGAGAACTGGGAAGATAGAAAGGTCTACTTCTGCCTCAGCCGCCCCTATATTGTTTGTCCCAAAGCCTGACAGCTCATTTAGATTGGTGATAGACTACCGAGGGCTAAATAAGATAACGGTGAAGAACAAGTATCCTCTTCCGTTAATGAATGAGTTGAGAGAAAGGCTTGCAAAAGCCACAGTGTATAGCTTGATAGACCACAAGAATGGATATTGGGGAGTCCGGATGGCTGGAAAAAAAGATGAAGAGCTTACTGCTTTTCGTTGTCGGTACGGATTGTACCAATTTAGGGTAATGCCTTTTGGACTATGTAACGCTCCCGCTACCTTTCAGAGTATGATAAATGAAGTGTTCCGGGATATGCTGGATGAAGGCGTCGTTGCTTATATGGACGATATCCTAATCTATTCAGAGACAATCGAGGAACACGTCGCTCTGGTAAGAAGGGTAATGGAAAGGCTAAGAGAAGCCGGACTATGTGCAAACATAAAAAAGTCGTATTTCCATAGGCGTGAGATTCAGTTCTTGGGTTACCGGATATCCGAGAAGGGGATATCCATGACAACAGAAAAGGTGGATGCCATATTGCAATGGAAGCCACCAACTAATGTCGTCGGAGTCCAGAGTTTTATGGGCTTTGCCAACTTCTATAGGAGGTTTATAGAAGGCTTCAGCAAGATAGCAAAGCCTCTCACGGACCTCACTAAGAAGGATGTCCGATGTGATTGGACCCCTGCATGTGATAAAGCCTTCTGGTATTTAAAGGAAGCATTCACTTCAGGGCCAATCTTAGCACACTTTGATCGCGTTCGATCCACGAGGTTGGAAACGGATGCAAGTGACTTTGCATTAGGTGCCGTACTGTCTCAGTTCTGTGAGGATGAGAAGTGGCACCCGGTAGCCTTTCATAGTCGGAAGTTCCAGCCAGCTGAGATTAATTATGATGTCCATGACAAGGAAATGACAGCCATAGTGGCTGCTTTCAAGGAGTGGGATCATTTGCTGAGATCGGTAGAGGGCGAGATTGCGATCTATACGGATCACAAGAATCTGGAGTACTTTAATAGTACTAAGATCCTCAATCGGCGACAACATCGCTGGGCTGAATTCCTACAGCCGTTCAATTTCAAGGTGTACTACCGTGAAGGAAGGCTGAATACAAAGGCTGATGCACTGTCAAGGCGTGGAGACCACCGCCCTGAAGGGGGGAGTAATTCTCTATCAGAGACACCAAAGCCATTTTTTCGCCCCGGACAATGGATTGTGGGACAGGAGCGAGACCTCTTACGTCCTCATTCGTTGGCAGTCTGTCAAGGCTACCGGTTGCAGTCCTCATTTTTGGATGCAGTGCAAGTCGCAGCGAAACGGGATCCCTCTTACATGAGAGACTTAAAGGCTGTACTGGCGGGCGACAAGGAAGTCGACCGAAATCTGACAATTGAGAAGGGGCTCCTCCTATACAAGAATAGGTGGTACATTCCAGATACGCAGGATCTGAAAGGTCAAATCATGGAAGCTGAGCATGACTCCCATATCGCGGGACACTTTGGGACACACAAGACGGTAGGCAGGGTTAGGGCTAATTTCTTCTGGCCTAAGATGGATGAGAGCATTACGGAGTATGTCCGTACATGTGATGCCTGTCAACGGAATAAATCCGTTAAGCATAAGAAGTTTGGCTTGTTGGAACCTGTTGGTGTACCCTTGAGACCCTGGACGGATATCTCAATGGACTTCATAGTAGCACTACCGGAATCAGAGGGGTATACCAAAATTTGGGTAATCGTGGATAGATTCTCAAAGATGGCACACTTTATACCTCTGGCCACAGAAATCCCGATAAAGGATATGGCCCTGATATTCCTAAAGGAAGTTTGGCGGCTCCATGGGCTCCCAGAATCCATTATATCTGATCGAGATAGCCGATTCACATCCCAGTTTTGGATGAGCCTGATGCAACAGTTGCAATTGAAACTACGGTTATCGACCGCGTTCCACCCTGAGACTGACGGGCAGACTGAGCGAGTGAACCAGACCTTGGAACAATACTTAAGGAATTATTGTTCATATCAACAGGATGATTGGGCGTCGCTACTACCTTTAGCGGAGTACGCATACAATACATCCACCTCCGAGTCAACAAAATTATCTCCATTTGAGATTAATTATGGTTTTGTCCCAAGGACCAACTGGTCGGGTACAGTCTCGGAGCAGCAAGGTGTTCATCCCAGTAGCGAGCTATTGGTAAAGAATTGGGCAGGTGTCTGGCACGAAGTCCAAGATACACTTAAGCGCGCTCAAGAGAGACAACAGAAATGGCATGATCTGAAAAGACTGCCATCGCCGGAATATGTCACGGTGGAAGATGTTACCAATGGCAGGGCAAAGATGGCTGATCGCGTGATGCTCAATCGAAAGAACATCCGCACGAAGCGGCCTATGGAGAAGCTAGACCACCGTATGTTTGGACCCTTTGTAGTCAAACGTAAGGTTGGTAACCGAGCTTATGAACTCCAATTCCCTGCCCGTTGGTCAATCCATCCAGTATTCAATGTAGGTCTCTTGGAACCCTATCGTGAGGACCCAAGCGGAAGGAGGACTAAGGAAGTCCCCGTCCCTGGGATAGTAGACAATGAGCCCAGCTATGTCATTGAGGCAGTCGTAGATCGTCGATGGTACGGTAATATGAAAGCGAAATTTCCAAATCGCTTTGTACACTACCTAGTTTCATGGGAAGGCTATGGTGCAGAGGAGAACTCTTGGGAACCATACGAGATGCTAGAGGGCACCGGCTTACAAGCCATAAAGGATTTCCACCATCGGTATCCCCACAAACCCAGAGACCATAGGGTTGAGGGTGAGCCAAATCGGGGAAATAAAAGACGACGTTAGCGGACCGGGTCGGTCCTCAGAGAAGAGGGGAGTGATGTCACGACCCTACGTTATAGAGCTATGGCAACCTAGGTCTACGCCCATACATAAGGCCTAGAGGTTAAATGGTAGACTAGGCGGGCATGTCTGAGCATGCCCAGGAGATACTCGATGGTCCGGGTATCTCGAAGGACAGAAGGTACTTAAGGGATAGGTGTACGTACGTAGTGGAAGTAACGTGACCTTACCGGCGTCGGCCTAAGGATAGTCCGGAAGGCCGGGTAAGTTTACCCTATCTAGGTAAGTCACGTTACCCTGCCATGGAGACCAGTTTCGTGTCACCATGGACATACTTACCCTACATTTGGGACACTATTACCCAACCTCTCGTCGGAAACGTTCTCGGAAAGATTCCGCGTAATGTTAGGATTGTTTGTTATGCAATGAGGATCGAGGGGCACTTGCTTGCACATTGATCGGAAGACTACTGGAGGAGCTAGAGTGCTCCGAACATGCTGTAACTTGGCAGAATTATTGCTAACAGGTACCTGCGGCCCCAGGGTTCGCCCCGGGCGTCATGGGCCAAAATGGTTGAAGTTGCCGTCTTCCTAGTTAAATGGAGCCATTGAAGACATGTCCATAACACTGTATACGTCGCTGCCGCCCGTCCGACCCGAAGCTGTTCGTAGGATATATAAGGGGGCCAAGGTGAGAAGGTCAGGTACCTTCTCCAAAAGGAATGGAGTAAAACGGACCAAAACTGACGGAGTTAGCGTGAGCTATCCGGAAGGGTCCCCAGAGTAGTCCCGGGTAGTGCCGGAGACGTCTGGGAAGGTTTTACGCCAATCATGCCTACACGTGCCCCTTTGCCGTAGGCTCTTTATGGGTTGTTGGAAGACTCTAATAGCATGAGACCTATCACGCTGAGTGGTGTACCGGGGGTAAGGGACCATGGGTAGCGCCCACGGGTCCCGCCGCGGACACAGCTCTTCGTGGGAGCGTCGTAGACCCCGTAAGTTCGCAATCAAAGTAGATAGAACTTAACCAAAGGACACCTGATGTCTACGGGTGCTTGCATGGATCATAGCACATGGGAAGAGAGTCATTTAGTTAGCTCTCCTAGGAGTCTCGACAGTTAGCCACTGATGAGACACCGATGCGCAGAGATTTTCGCTCCGGCAGGTGTATTGGTAAACACGCAGAAAATGATGTGCATATGGGAGATTTCTGCTAGAGTGCGCTGACACCTTAGGCCCTTCGGGGATGCGGTAATGGTGCCAGCAACCCTTACGGAGAAGGGTATGCTCATGTTGGTCGGGGCGACCTGATGGGGGAGTTTTTGGTATAAGTCTGACTACTTGAAGCTTATACGAGAACTCTCCTGCCCCGACACAATCAACATCCTCTCGAGAGACTTTAATTGAGATAAGCCTGAGCTTAACGATATTAAGTTTTCCAGTTTACTTTTATTCTTTACACTTTACAAGAGTTGTGTTCGAGAGATTCGAAATTTGGTGCGGTCGCATCCTTAGGAACCATCTACCTGAGGGAGCCCCCGTTACATCACCCAAAAGGTCGAGCAACAATATGGCGTCCAGGAAGATCGACGGGAAGGCGACGATGATGACTGGGATGCTGTTGCGGTGGAACTGGAGAACTGGGAATCCAGGCAATCGCACCGGCAGATCTACACCGCGCCTGAATCACCCATGATATTACGACTGGTACGCGGAGATAGCCGGAATCTATCGCAGGACACTGATATGACATCTGATTTTGGCCAGACATCGGGGAGCCCAGCCCTAGTGTTCCGTCATTGTGACCCAACCAGCCAGGATGATACCCTAGAGTGCGGCATTGACAGATCATCTCAGGTGTCACGACTCTCGTTGAGTTTCGGCGATTCACAAGGCACGAAAGAGGCGCCTGTAGGACTGTCGGGCAGTTGCGATTATGCAGCATTGGGCATGTCAGGAAAGGGTGGGGACGTCCAAAGGGGCGGGGGAGGGTGTATTTCAGGACAATTGACGAGGGGGAGAGGGTATTTGAGGAGAATTGACGAGGGGGAGGAATACATGTTATAAGGGAATAAATTGCAGAGAGATGACGTGACGCTGAACTCCATAGACGTCATGTAGCTACTTGTACGAAACTTGAAGTTCACGACGCAATCGTGCACTGTAAAAGAGCCAAAGGTGAAGAAAGCAGAACCAGGCCCAACGGTAGAAATTTTGAGAAAGATATATCAATCCGGAGGTGCGCGTGGAGAACACAACACCAGAGCGAAATGGGGGCCGGGCATAGTCCAGATCACAGACGAAATATTCACGGGGTGTCAGGATTTTGGAACCAGATACCATGATATCCGGATCAACTAAGAGTGGTATGTAGATGTCTAGATAGGAGGACGAACATACCAGAACCGCCCAGAGTTGTCAAGGAGATGGGGCGTCAAGTCCAGATGGTGAGGCGCGCGGTTAACCGAGTTAGGAGAGGGGACGATTCAGTAATTGGGATCAGGATGGAGAACGGGAGGAGTTAGGTAGTTACAGCGCGATGTGCTCAGGTGCCGGGGGATTGGGATGATGAGCGGGTGTGGCATAGACAGTCCGGACGTAGCGGGCATCGGGAGCGACGTCCAGATGGGAGCAGGGCGCGGCAACGAGAAAGCGGGGAGTTTGGGTGCCAGGGCGCCGCGGCGTCGCGTCCTGAGTAACGGTTTGCGTCCAGTGCGTCCTGTGCGTCTGACGCACAGGACGCACAGGACGCAAGCATCTTTTTTTGCTGATGTTGTCTACCTGGACGATCTACTAATATACTCCAAAAATATGAAACAACACAAAAAGGACGTCAGCAACTTTATGGTAGACATCAAAGTATCGGGAATGAGATGCAAACCCAGAAAATGCGAATTCCACAAAAAGGACACAAAATACCTAGGATTCATCATCAAGGGAGAAGGAGTACAAATGGAGTCAGATAAAACCAAAGCGATATGGGAATGGGAATACCCAAAAAACAAGACAGATATCCAATGTTTTATGGGATTCTGCAATTTCTACCAGAGGTTTATTGAAGGATTTAGCAGAACGGCTAAACCACTATGCAACCTGACCAAGAAAGACGTCAAATGGAATTGGAGACCTAAGGAAGAGGATGCCTTTGAGGAATTAAGGACCAAGATCACCCAAGGACCAATTTTGGTACATTTCAATCCAGAAAGAGAAACTATGATCGAAACAGACGCCTCCAAATATGTATGCTTGGGCATAATATCTCAGAAATGCGAAGACAGCAAATGGAGGCCAGTAGCGTTCCGATCCAAGACAATGACCCCAGCGGAATGCCACTATGATGTTCAGGATAAGGCCCTATTGGCAATAGTTCAGGCCTTGAAGGAATGGAGAAGATACACTCAAAACAACAATGCATCAGTGAAAATCCTCACCGACTATAAAGACTTAGTACCCTGCATGACCAGGAAGGAGCTAAACGGACGACAAATAAGATGGATGGAAAAACTTAGCACTTACAACTTCAAAATCAAATATCGTCCAGGAAGAGATAGAGGAAAACCAGATGCATTGACTCGAAGGTCGAACAACAAACCAAATACCCCAGAGGATGAGACAATCAAGTAAAGACAACAAATACTATTACCAAAGGAAAAATATTTCCAAATGGAAGAAGCCGACAGTGGATACAAGTCGCTAAACGAAATCAATACAAGAACAACATTGGAAGGAGCTATCAGGAAAGAAAGCCAGCAAGATAAGGAATGTCAGAAGATAAGAAAGGAACTGGAGGCCGGCACAATGGAAATCAAAGGCAAAGCCCTAGGACTATGTGAATGGAAGGATGGATACTTGTGGTATGATGGGAAAATCCGGATAGCCGATAAAGAAGAACTACGCACAGATATCATACGACACCACCACAACCCGCCATACGCGCGACATGGAGGGACAGCCCAAACTACCGAATTCATCAACCGACGATACTATTGGCCCAAGATAAGAGAAGCCATCAAGCGATATGTCAAAAACTGCGACACATGTCAACGAATTAAAGTGGTCTGAGATGTACCTTATAGATTACTTAAATCAAACGAAGCCCCAGGGAAACCATGGAAATCAATGTCACTTGATTTCATTACGGACCTATTAAAGTCAGACGATCCAAACGCTATCCTAGTAGTAGTAGATCGCCTGACTAAAATGAGTTACTTAATCCCAGGCAGGATGGATATGACGGCAATACAATTTGCGGAAATATTTCTAAAAATAATATATCGACTCCACGGATTACCAAAAGACATCATTAGTGATAGAGGATCCCTATTTCTGTCAGAAATAAGGAAGGAGATAACAGAAAAACTTGGAATCGAATGGCACATGAGCAGAGCATTCCACCCGCAGACAGACGGACAAAGAGAACGGATAAACAGCATATTAGAACAATACCTAAGGGCCTACGTCAATTACCAACATGTTAAGAATCCTACCTGGGTGGGGTGCGACAGGTAACGGTTCTTAACTTGTAGCGAGGAGATAGTTCTCAGGCCTTTGCCTACGCGATATTGATAGCTAAGTCCTTGTGACTTCTATCTTATCGCGCCTAGTCCTCTAATCTTCTTAAGTCCTGGCCTAGGACTTAATTACTCGGCGTGGGAGGGGAAATAGTTTTCTCTCGTGGGAGGAAAGACAATTCTCGGGTTTCGTAAGATAAATCTTAAAGAGCGTAAAGGTAGGTTTTATTGATAACTTATATGTAGGAAATAAACAAGAAGAACGTGTGAAGAGCTAATACTAGGAGTCCTAGTGACCCTTTATATAGTAGCTCTTCACCTAGCGTGACTCATACTTATGTGTCACGCAAACCTTGTGACTCATAACTATGAGTCATTGCGAAATCCCTTAGCTGACTCCTATGAGTCGCTGCGCAACATACCTAACCAATCAAAACATAATAACCAAGTCAGGTGTGCAACTCGCGTCACCTGAGTGAAACCCATGACTCATAATGTGAGTCATGTGCGAAAATCATAACATCGTGTGACTCATAAGCGTGAGTCACGAACAGGTAAACATAATAACCTATGGCGCACTAATGTGCGTCATGTGAAATCCCAACATACCTATAGCTCGGAATTTCCGGGCTATGTAAAATCTGCCTCGCTTAGTCACAGTTTGTGACATTAGCTCCCCTCTCCCTTAGCCCGAGTCCCATCGGGCTTTTATTCGTGTCTCCATCCTCCTCGGTGGTCCCTCCAGCTCTTCTCCCCGTGGTAGTAGCTGCGATTGATTCTTCGGACCGCTCTTGCCGTCCTGTCTGAGTGTCTCCTCGCCTCTCCTGCCTGGCTCTCCAACTCCCTTTCCAGGGCTTCCCTTGCTTCCCTCTCCTTCGCCAACTCGTTCTCGAGTTGACGTACCCTCAACTTGGGTCCTCTCTTCATTGCCTCCAGCAACACTTGTGTTAGCCGGAGGTCTTTTTCCAATTCCGCTATCACCGCCTGTTGGTCCTCTGCCTGAGGCAACCTCGGCGTAGCTTCTTCCATCTCTTCCTCCCATGAGACTTGCTTTGTCTTCCTGGGTTTTGCCCATTTCTGTTTTTTCGCCCCCCTCCTCTTCGACTCTGTCCTCGGAGTCGCTTTGATGTATTGTACCAAAGCCACCGGCTCTGGTGTCGGGGATCTCGCGGGTGATCCTAGGGGTGAAGTCTTGGGTGGCCATCGGTTCGCTTCCCGAGGCCAATATCCCGAGCCTTCCTTCTCGCTTTCGTGCACTTGGCACTCGTCGTTGTAGCATCCTGTCCATGACAGGTTCGCGTGTTCCCTTTCCGGTGTGGGGGTTCTTGATAGGGGTAAATCCACCAGATTTACCCAGTCTTCGTTTGTGGGTTCTTCCTTGGTCGGTGTTGGGGTCCGATACCCCGGGCTCGTCGGTGTAATGTGTTTGAACGCATCGCGTTCCGGGGTGTTTTGTAGAGCCGACGGTATCGGCAATTGCTGGTAGTTGATCTGCGTTTGTTCCCAATTGTATGAGTCGGTTCTGCGTAGTGGCGAAATCGCATGTCTGTATTCTGGCACGTCTTCCACGCTCGGTTGACGGTTTGCTAGGGTATTGTTCGTGGAATTGTTGGACTGCATTTTGTGCGTTTTCGAAGTTGTTTGCTGGGTACCAGGTCTTGTCGTGTTCTGGTGAATATCCTGTCCACTTGGCTCTATATTGCAAGCGACCGTAGTGTAATCGAGAATCGATAATTTTCTCGAGTTCGTATTCTGATTCACCGTCTATTTCGATAGGTGGTGGGGGTGATTTTTCTTGTGAAGGTAAAGGATTGTCTTGATAGGGTTCGAGTAGGCTGATGTGGAAAGTATTGTGTATCTTCATTGACGGAGGAAGGTCGAGCTTATAAGCGCGGCTTCCTATCTTTGCCAAGATTTTGAATGGTCCAATTTTCTTGTAGTCTAATTTTTTCGTTGGTCGAGTGGTTTTGATGTTCCATGGTAGTAACCAAACCATGTCTCCTGATTTCAGGTTTGGATCGGGTTTTCGGTGACGATCGTATTCTTCCTTCTGACGTAGTTGCGCCGTGACCATTTCTGTTCGTAATATGTCATGTAGTTGACTCATATCTTTTTTGTCCGTTATCTTCCCTTGGAGCATATGACCTATGGTTTCATGTTCCGGGTGCAGTCCATAATTTGCGAAGAAGGGGGTTGTTTTGATCGTTTCTTGTTTTCCGTTGTTGTAAGCGAATTCAGCCATTGGTAGCCAATTGCACCAATCATCTTGTTGGTAATTGATGTAGGCCCGTAGGTATTGTTCCAGTATGCTGTTGATTCGTTCTGTTTGTCCGTCTGTCTGCGGGTGGAAAGCCGTGCTCATGCGCCGTTCGATTCCCAGTTTTTTTGTTATCTCTTTCCATATTTCCGATGTGAATGGTGATCCTCTATCGCTGATGATGTCTTTTGGTAATCCGTGCAGTCGATATACCTCTTTTAGAAATATTTCCGCAAATTGTATTGCCGTCATATTCGTCCTGCAGGGTATGAAGTGACTCATTTTGGTCAGACGATCAACTACCACCAAAATGGCATTTTGATTGTTTGACTTTGGTAGATCCGTAATGAAGTCAAGTGATATTGATTTCCATGGTTTTCCTGGGGCTTCGTTTGATTTGAGTAATCCATAAGGTGCGTGTCGGACCACTTTAGTTCATTGACATGTGTCGCAGTTTTTGACGTATCGCTTAATGTCTTCTCTTATCTTGGGCCAATAGTATCGTCTGTTGACAAATTCGGTAGTTTTGGCTGTTCCTCCATGTCCTGCGTATGGGGGGTCGTGGTGGTGTCGTATGATCTCTGTGCGTAGTTCTTCTTTATCTGGTATCCAGATTTTCCCATCATACCACAAGTATTCGTCCTTCCATTCGCATAATCCGAGGGCTATGCTTTTGATTTCTTTCGTTCCCGCCTGCAGTTCCTTTCTTATCCTTTGACATTCCTCATCTTGCTGGCTTTCCCTCCTGATATCTTCTTCTAACGTCGTTCTTGTATTGATTTCGTTCAGCGACTCGTATCCACTGTCTTCTTCTTCCATTTGGAAATATTTTTCCTTTAGTAGCAGTATTTGTTGTCTTTGTTTGATTCTTTCGTCCTCTGGGGTAGTTGGTTTGTCGTTCGACCTTCGGGTTAATGCATCTGGTTTTCCTCCTTCTTTTCCTGGACGGTATTCAATTTTGAAGTTGTAAGTACTGAGTTTTTCCATCCATCTTATTTGTCGTCCATTTAGTTCCTTCGTGGTCATGAAGGGTACTAAGTTTTTGTGGTCGGTTAGGATTTTGACTGATGCATTGTTGTTTTGAGCGTATCTTCTCCATTCCTTCAAGGCCTGAACTATTGCTAATAGTTCCTTATCGTGAACATCATAGTTGCATTCCGCTGGGGTCATTGTCTGGGATCGGAACGCTACCGGCCTCCATCTGCCATCTTCACATTTCTGAGATAATATGCCCGAGCATACATATTTGGAGGCATCCGTTTCGATCATGGTCTCTCTTTCTGGATTGAAATGCACCAGAATTGGTCCTTGGGTGATCTTGGTCCTTAATTCGTCAAAGGCCTCTTTTTCCTTAGGTCCCCAGTCCCATTTGACGTCTTTTTTGGTCAGGTTATATAATGGTTTAGCCGTTCGACTAAATCCTTCTATAAACCTTCGGTAGAAATTGCAGAATCCCATAAAACATTGGATATCCGTCTTGTTTTTTGGGTATTCCCACTCCCATATCGCTTTGGTTTTAACTGGGTCCATTTGTACTCCTTCTCCGTTGATGATGAATCCTAGGTATTCCGTCTCCTTTTTGTGGAATTCGCATTTGCTGGGTTTGCATCTCATTCCCGATGCTTTGATGTCTGCCATAATGTTGCTGACATCCTTCTTGTGTTGTTCTATATCTTTGGAGTATATTAGTACATCGTCCAAGTAGACGATGCAGCATATATCCAGGTACTTATGGAGCACGTTGTTGATCCATCGTTGGAAAGAGGCTGGTGCATTGGTTAGTCCAAAAGGCATGACGAGGTATTTATAATTCCCATAATTCGTGGTAAAAGTTGTTTTCCATTCGTCTCCATTTCTTACCCTGACATTATGGTAGGCATCCCGTATGTCTAACTTGGTGAAGTATTCGGCTGACGCTAGTCGGTCCAATGCTTCGCCTATTAGAGGTAGGGGGTATCTATCCTTTTTGGTTATGCCGTTGAGTGCTCGGTAGTCAATGCATAACCTTAACTTCCCATCCTTTTTCTTGATGAATACGATGGGTGATCCTCCATTGGCATAGGATTGTTTGATCCATCCTCTTTCCAGATTTTGCTGAATGTATTTCCTTAGTTCTTCGAGTTCGGTTTCTCCTAGTGGGTATATCCTCTTCTTAGGTAAGTCCGTAGTGCTTCCTTCCAGGTCGATTGCGAGGTCCACTTCGAGTCTGTGAGGGGGTAGCTTGGTCGATTCTTTTTCTTGGAATAAGTCTAGGTGTTGGTGATATTCTTTTGGTATCGTTTGATCCAATCTTTCTTCTTTGGCTTGAGTTCGATTCCTTATGGCCAGCTCTGTGCTGATGTTGATTTTGGCCAGACTTATTCCTTCTTCTTGGATGTCCCACTTAAGGATTCCTGCCGTTTCTCCTCTCCGGTAGAACTTGTTGAACGCTTGTGCCGATATCCGATTAATTTCGACCTTTGGTTGTCTCTTTTTGCTTGGACCTTGGTTGTCCGTACTCCCGAATCCCTTGGCTCCTCTGGTGGTTTCTCTTAGGCTCGTCACCTCTTGGAATTCTTGTGCGTTGATCTTTTCGATGATCAGTTGTGCAATCTTGTCGCCTTTTTCCACCTTATGGTCCTGGTTCCCTTGGTTGACCATAACAGCTTTCAATTCACCTGTGTAGTCGGCGTCTATTACTCCTGCGTTGCTAGTGAGTCGATGTTTGACTGCGAGACCGCTGCGTGGTGCTATGCGCCCATAGGTGCCTTGAGGTAGCTCTATGGCTATTCCCGTGGGAATGATTACCTGTCCTCTGGCGGGTATCGTGACTTCTTCATTGGCATACAAGTCATGTCCTGCTGCCTTTTCCGATCCTCTTGTGGGTATCTTAGCCTCATGGCTTAATCTTTGAACTTTGATCTTTTGATCCTTTGTTTGAATCTGACTGTATTTTGCGTCTAGGTTCCTTTGACTTGCTTCTTCTTCTGGAGTGGCATATATTACCGGCGAACTGTTGAGACACCATGTCGTACATCGTTCGCTGGTAAACGTAATTTTTCCTTCTTCCCAATTTAGGCTAGGATTATGTTGTCTTAACCATGGCATTCCGAGAATTATCTCATGATGTTGTAGATTTGCCACTTGGAAGGTAGCCACTTCCCTATGGTTTCCAATTTTCATAGGTACTTGCGCGGTATGGGTTATAGGTCCCATGGCGCTGGGTTTTCCATCAGCGAGGTAAATCTGTCTTTCGTTTTTTGCTTTCTTGGTTCTTAGCTGATGTCTCTTGCAGACTTCTTCGTCTATGAAGTCCTCCGAGGCTCCCGAGTCGATCATTGCGTGTATCGTGGTTTCTTGTTTTTTGTCGTTATATATCTTTGTTTCGTTCATGATATGATCATGGTCGTTTTCTTCCGTAATTGCGCTTAAAAGAGTGTAGTAGTTGGGTGTTGCGATGGGTTTATCTTTCGGAGGGTCCCTCAGACCATCTATTGCTGGGGACCTTCGTCTTTTGCCACCGTTTCATATTCTTCTTCGATTTCGATTTCCCTTAGGTTACTGCGTGGTTGGAACCTAGGGTTTATCCTCGTGTTCTGCTGATTCCTTCCTTGATCTGGCGTTGGATTGGTTGGACGTCTGCAATCCTTGATCATATGTCCTTTTATGCCACATCTTAGGCATAGATTGTTGTTTCGTCGTCGAAGGTACTCATCTCTCGAAAGGTTGAGTGAGGGTCTCCTTCTGGTTGCATCCAGGTCCATGGCATCTCCTCCTTGGGTGGTGGTTCGATAGGTTCCATTCTGGTTCCTGGGTGCACCTTGGTTTCTTGTGTTCGTATTGTTGCCTTGGCTTGTATTGGACTGGCTCTTTTGAATCCAATCTAGTTGTCCAAACTGGATTTCTTTCCGGATGGCCCAGTGGGCCATTGCTTCTGTTGTAACAAATCTTTCTTCACTAAATCTCCATGCGTCTTGATAGGTCTTTCTCAAGCCTTTCATGAACCACCTCATAGCAGAGGCCTCGTCGCAAGCCGCGTCGTACTGGAGTAGTCGGAACTCGTACCAATAATCGGTGACATTTTTCGCCCCTTGGTGAATATCTTCTAATTTGTTCCTTGCCGATTGGCTCAATTCTAGGTCTGTGAATTGGGCTTCAAATATTTCTTTGAAGCTGGCCCAGTCCTTCCAGGGTGCGGCGTTGCTGACCACGATGGGGGTTATCCATTTTAGTGCCTGTCCCTCTAGTAGTGTAAGGGTGTATCGTATTTTGTCTTGGTCATATCCCATTGTCCATCCGACGGCATCGAAGTAGGTCAAGAGTTGGACCATGAATCCTCGTAATTTGCTTCTTTCTCCATCGTATCGTGGTGGGGTCTTAACTTTGGGTTGTTGCCCTGCTCCTCTTATAGCTTCTCGTATCATTTGTTCCACTTCACCCCGTGGAATCATCTGAGGAGGTGCTGGTCCGGCCGGAGGCGGACCTGGGGGTGGTGCTGGTCCCGACATTCTCTCGGGTCTTGGTGTCTCAGGTGGGTCTTCTTCGTTCGGAGGGGTAGTTCGTTCAGGCGTCACCGGACTGGTTGTTCTTGCTGATTGTCGACTTGCTTCGCTTAATGCTTCTTCCAATCCTCCTAATCCTAGGCTGTCGTCTTGGACGTCGATGTCTCCCTCGTGATCTCTGTTGAATGGATCCGTTGTGTGATCGTTAAGTGTCGCGTTTTAGACACGTTCTAATGTTAAGAATCCTACCTGGGTGGGGTGCGACAGGTAACGGTTCTTAACTTGTAGCGAGGAGATAGTTCTCAGGCCTTTGCCTACGCGATATTGATAGCTAAGTCCTTGTGACTTCTATCTTATCGCGCCTAGTCCTCTAATCTTCTTAAGTCCTGGCCTAGGACTTAATTACTCGGCGTGGGAGGGGAAATAGTTTTCTCTCGTGGGAGGAAAGACAATTCTCGGGTTTCGTAAGATAAATCTTAAAGAGCGTAAAGGTAGGTTTTATTGATAACTTATATGTAGGAAATAAACAAGAAGAACGTGTGAAGAGCTAATACTAGGAGTCCTAGTGACCCTTTATATAGTAGCTCTTCACCTAGCGTGACTCATACTTATGTGTCACGCAAACCTTGTGACTCATAACTATGAGTCATTGCGAAATCCCTTAGCTGACTCCTATGAGTCGCTGCACAACATACCTAACCAATCAAAACATAATAACCAAGTGAGGTGTGCAACTCGCGTCACCTGAGTGAAACCCATGACTCATAATGTGAGTCATGTGCGAAAATCATAACATCGTGTGACTCATAAGCGTGAGTCACGAACAGGTAAACATAATAACCTATGGCGCACTAATGTGCGTCATGTGAAATCCCAACATACCTATAGCTCGGAATTTCCGGGCTATGTAAAATCTGCCTCGCTTAGTCACAGTTTGTGACACAACAAGACGATTGGTGCAAATGGCTACCAATGGCTGAATTCGCGTACAACAACAGAAAACAAGAAACTATCAAAACAACCCCCTTCTTTGCAAATTATGGACTGCATCCAGAAAACGAGACCATAGGTCATATGCTTCAAGGAAAGATAACAGACCAGAAGGATATGAGTCAACTACATAACACATTACGAACAGAGATGGTCACGGTGCAATTACCACAGAAGGGGGAATATGATCGTCACCGAAAACCCGATCCAAACCTAAAATTGCGAGATAAGGTCTGGTTCCTACCCCGCAACATCAGAACCACAGGACCAACGAAGAAATTGGATTACAAGAAAATAGGCCCATATAAGATCTTAGCAAAAATGGGAAGCTGCGCTTATAAGCTCGACCTCCCGCCATCAATGAAAATACACATCACCTTCCACATCAGCCTCCTCGAACCATACTAAGACAATCCTCTACCATCTCAACAAAAACCCCTACCACCGCCTATTGAGATAGACGGTGAATCAGAATACAAACACGAAGAAATGATTGACTCTCGGTTACACTACGGTCGCTTGCAATACAGAGCAAAGTGGACCAGATACTCTCCTGAACACGACAAGACCTGGTACCCAGCGGAAAACTTCGAACACATACAAAATGCAGTCCACCAATTCCACCAACAATATCCACACAAACCAACACCCGACAGTTGAGGACATACCCGAATCAGGGCGTGTCACACCCACGCTGTACCGCACAGACTCCTACCATTGGGAACATCCCCAGATGACTTACCAACAATCGCCAATACCATCGGCCCGACAAAACACTCTGGAATGTGAGGCGTTCAAACACATTACACTAACGACCCCGGGGTATCGGACACCAACAGCGACTAAGGAAGAACCTATGGACGAAGACTGGGTAAATCTGCTGGATTTACCCCTATCATGAACCTCTACACCGGAAAGGGAACACACGAACCTGTCATGGACAGGATGCCACAACGACGAGTGCCAAGTGCACGAAAGCGAGAAGGAAAGCTCGGTATATTGCCCTCCGCAAGCGAAACTCATGGCCACCCAAGACTTCACCCCTGGGATCCCCCGCGAGATCCCCGACACCAGAGCCGGTGGCTCTGGTACAGTACATCAAACCAATTGCCAGGGCGGAGTCGAAGAGGAGGGGGGCGAAAAAACAGAAATGGGGAAATCCCAATAGGATGAAGGATGTCTCCTGGGAGGAAGAGATGGAAGAAGGTAGGCCGAGGTTGCCTCAGGCAGAGGACGAACAGGCGGTAATAGCGGAATTAGAAAAAGACCTCTGGCTAACACAAGTGTTGCGGGAGGCAATGAAGAGAGGAACCAAGTTGAGGGTACATCAACTCGAGCCAGAGCTGGCGAGGGAGAGGGGAGCAAGGGAGGCCCTGGAAAGGGAGTTGGAGAGCCAGGCGGAAGAGGCTTGGAGATATTCGGACAGGACCGCCAGAGCGGTCAGAAGGATTAATCCCAGCTACTACCATGGGGAAAAGAGCTGGAGGGACCACCACGGGGGATGGAGGCCCGAATAAAGCCCGATGGGACTCGGGCTGAGGGAGAGGGAAGCTAATGTCACAAACTGTGACTAGGCAAGGCAGATTTCACATAGCTCAGAATTTAGAGCTATAGGTATGTTGGGATTTCACATGACGCACACTAGTGTGCCATAGGTTATTATATTTACCTGTTCATTACTCACATTTGGGGGTCACACGATGTTATGACTTTCCCACAGGACTCAAATTATTAGTCATGGGTTTCACTCAGGTGACACGGGTTGCGCACCTGCCTTGGTTATTATGCTTTGATTGGTCTTAGGGTATGTTGCGCAATGACTCATAGGAGTCAGCTGAGGGGTTTCCCATGTCTCATAGTTATGAGTCACAAGGTTCACATGACGCATAAGTATGAGTCATGCTAGGTGAAGAGCTACGATATAAAGGGTGACTAGGACTCCTAGTATTAGCTCTTCACATGTTCTTCTTGTTTATTTCCTACTTATAAGTTTTTATCAATAAAACTTACCTTTACGCTCCTTCACTTTTATATCACCTTAAGATGAGAAAACCCTTTCTCATCCCATGAACTACGTCTGAGTCTTAATCGAAGACTTAAGAAGATTAAGAGGGATAGGGGCGATAAGGTAGTAGTCGAGAGGACTTGACTGTCGATATCGCGTAGGCCTAGGCCTGAGAACCATTACCTCGTTTTAGATAAGGATGGTTACCTGTTGCGTCACTCACCCGACCCGTAGGATTCTTAACAGACCTGATCTACGTCTGAAGTCAGGAAACATCGTTTGGTTACTACCACGGAACATCAAGACCACGCGATTGATGACAAAAATGGACTACAAGGAAATAGGACCATTCAAGATCTTGGCGAAGATAGGAAGCCGCGGTTGTAAGGTCGACCTTCCACCCAGGATGAAGATACACAACACCTTTCACATCAGCCTCCTCGAACCCTACCAAGACAATCCTCTACATTCCTAAGAAAAACCCGCACCACCGCCTATTGAAATAGACGGTGAATCAGAATAAGAACCTGAAGAAATTATCGACTCTCGGTTACACTACAGGTACTTGCAATACAGAGCAAAGTGGACTTGATACTCTCCTGAACACCATAAGACCAGGTACCCAGCCGAAAACTTCGAACACGCACACAATGCAGGCGAGCAATTCCATAAACAATATGCACGCAAACCAACAGGCGACAGTTGAGGAGATACCCAAATCAGGGCGTGCCACACCCAGGTTATACTGCACAGACTCCTACCAATGGGAGCATCCCAAGATAACTTACCAACAATCGCCGATACCATCAGCCCTACAAAACATTCCAGAACGTGACGGGTTCAAACACATTACACCAACGAGCCTGGGGTATCGGACCCGAACACTGACCAAGGAAGAACCTACAGTTGAAGACTGGGTAAATCTGTTGGATTTACCCCTATCAAGAACCCCTACACCGGAAAGGGCACATGGGAACCTGTCATGGAGAGGATGCTACAACGACGAGTACCAAGTGCACAAAAGCCAGAAGGAAGGCTCAGGATATTGGCCTCGGGAAGCGAACCGATGGCCACCCAAGACTTTACCCCTGAGATCACCTGTGAGACCCGCGATACCAGAGCCGGTGGCTCTGGTACAATACATCAAACCGACTCCGAGGACAGACTGAAAGAGGAGGAGGGTGGAAAAACAGAAATGGGTAAAACTCAGGAAGACGAGGCACGTCTCCTGGGAGGAAGAGATGGAAAGGAAGGAACCAGAGACAACAATAATGAAATTGTTGGGGGAAGCGGAGGAAACAAAAAAATTATTGGAATGGCAGGGGAAGAAAATAGGCAAACTCTAGAGTGGGTGGAGGGAGGAGACGAGAATAAGGAAGGCACTCCAGAACAACTGGAGAAGGGAAGAGAAGGAGGCAGAGAGGGCCCTGATGAGAGTAAGGAAGGTAAGCACTTGGCTAAACAAGGAGGTCAAGTGGGGACTACTGGCTAGGGAGTGGGGAGGATTGGAGGATAGACTGTTATAAGCCCAATAGGACTTGGGCTGAGGGAGAGGGGAGCTAATGTCACAAACTATGCCTAAGCAAGGCAGATTTCACATAGCTCAGAATTCCGAGCTATATGTATGTTGGGATTTCACATGACGCACATTAGTACGCCATAGGTTATTATGTTTGCCTGTTCATTACTCACATTTGTGGGTCATACGATGTTATGATTTTCGCACATGACTCAGCTTATGAGTCATGGGTTTTACTCAGGTGACAGGAGTTGCACACCTGACTTGGTTATTATGTTTTGATTGGTTTTAGGTATGTTGCGCAGCGACTCATAGGTGTCAGCTGCGGGGTTTCACATGACTCATAGTTATGAGTCACAAGGTTCACATGACGTATAAGTAAGAGTCACGCTAGGTGAAGAGCTACTATATAAAGGGTCACTAGCACTCCTAGTATTAGCTCTTCAGACGGTCTTCTTGTTTATTTCCTACCTTTAAGATTTTATCAATAAAACCTACGTTTACGCTCTTTAACCTTTATATCACCTTAAGCGAGAAAACTATTTTCTCGTCCTACGAATGAAGCGTAAGTCCTAGGCGGAGACTTAAGAAGATTAAGTGGAATAGGCGCGATAAGATAGAAGTCGAAAGGACTTTCCTATCGATATCGCGTAGGCATAGGCCTAAGGACTATTACCTCGTTTCAGATAAGAATCGTTACCTGTCGCATCACTCGCCCGACCGGTAGGCTTCTTAACACATGTGCTAAGATGGCCGAGTGTAGGACAGTATTATTCAATAATGAGTACCACGCCGCACCCCAAAAGGTGTCATTTTGTAGCAGAATCTTTCACAGCAATACCGAGTGATAGACTGGGATTATACCAGTCACCTCTTAGCCCTAGCATATAAGACCTCGCGCGTCCCACTGGATACAAGAAAATCAAACAAACCTGGGACCTTCTCTGTCCTTGCGATAGAAATATGCCCTGTCTTCATATCTTTTCTTGTCTACGATATCAAAGCGTCAACTAAAAAATGCTAAAAGAACAACCACATTCACGCAGTCAGCCGGCCCCGTGAGTTGGTAATCTATCCGGACGTAAACGCGACGTCGGGCCTGATGCCACGGCATCTGCGAAACCAACATCAAGATCCAAATCCCTGCAAAACATTGCTCACAGCTCCCCTACCAGACAGTCGAATGACCAGCCGTCCCATTATCATTCTCCTCCGACGCCGATTGCGAGCCAATCAGCCAGACCCCCCAAGAGCCTGCGCAGTACTACAAGCAAGAGCAAGCTGCGTACTGAACACGAAACCGAACCCAATGGTGAGGGAAACGCGGAAACGGTGCATGTATCCGACGATAGCAGTGAAGAGTATTAGGTGTCAGTGGAGTCAGCTGAAACTGAACCAGATACAGACTCCAATACCGCCCATGGATCCACATCAGGACATCGTCATGTGGTACAACCAGCAAAGAGCTGCGCGGGCAACCAGGCGATAACAGTGAGTATTTCGACCAGTGGTAGCTCACAGCGTGCAGACAATTCTCAGCGGATGCCAACTCTTCCCAGGCAGATAATTCGCGGTGGTGCCTATAACCCACCTGTCTTTCCATCATCAAGTTTAGGACGATTTTCCCCACCTCTGGACCGCGATAGTGCACAGTCATCGGATGTCAGAAGGTCAAGTCCTGCTAGTCATCAAGAGAGCTGGAACAGAACTAGCACGAGGCAAAATAAGGTCATGGGTCCTGAACAAACTATATTGGACTTGGCAAAGGATATAATGCTCAATTATACTCTTTTTGTTGACTCACTCTAGAATCTGGTTGTATTGACAGCCAGAGTATACCAAGTTTGGTGTCAGGCACAGCATTCCATTCCACCTGCAGAGCGAATAGAGGAATTGGAGGACAGCCTAATCAGAGTAAGTAAAGTCAGCTTGAGGTGTTGAGATATCATGTATGGTACTAATAGTGAACGATATTCAACCAACTCATTGGCATACGAGCCCAGTTCGTCTACCATGTGAAGAATGACAGAGTAAATTTATATGGGCTCACAGAAGACCGCGGGGCTACTGTATGGAGGATGGACCATCTCCTGAAAGATGACAGCTTCATGTACGACCCGAAAGGGTACAAGGTTTGTCTCCTGTGGTTAAGAGTCCTAGAGTAATGATCAGTGCTGACCCCCAATGAACTAGACACAGTGTCTGCGTCTACGATTCCTTGCTCCACAGATCCCAAACGCAATATATGGTAAGTACTTTGCCGGAAAGAAAATGCAAGGTCTCGGAGACCCCAATTTCATTGACATGATCAATGGCACCATGATTTGCATGACTTGCACAATAAGTTGCCATACTATCAGGGCGTGGCAAACAGGTATCTACGTCGAGTAGAGGGACTTCAAGCCCGAGCTGGTTGCTGGTGAGGATGTATAATTCCTGTTGTACATTGGCCGTGAATCTGGCTAACTTGTCGCGAAACAAATAAGACCTGTTTGAACGGCTGAGACAAACTTAGTGTAAATGTCCGATCAGAGTCCACAAGCTGATTGTACAAAGCGTTGGTCAAGCAATCGAGAAGAAGATGGAGCAAGACTATGGCATCCAACAGGATCGGCTGGAAGGCTATGACGATGACTGGGACACCATGAGCACAGAACTACAACGCGGGAAATTGAACTCCACCCCGCGTCAGCCCTATCACTGTAGCCAGGAACTCACTGACTCGCCCATAATCCCTGGGTTCAGCTTCCAGTGCAGCAGGGGTTTGTGGCAGGGCACGAATAACACTGCAGATAGCAGCCGGATGCTCTATGGTGATGGACTAGAGTTTCTCAATTGTCGCTTGACAAGTTGAGAGGATCCCCTCAAAGTCACAGAATGTTCGGGGACAGACAGCCAGAATATTGATTTCAGACACCTTAGCTCTCTGCTCTCGCTCAGTCTGGGGGATTCACAGAATGTGGGGACAGTACAAGGCAGCGATTTTGACGCTAGTGATCTGTTACCAGATTGCGACAGGGCGCTGGATGTGGGTACCGGCCGGGAGACTCGTGGCATTGCCTGGATAGGGAGTGACAGATGCAGAAAGAGCATGTTCATAATGAAAGGGTTTGAGCGACTATGGCAAGAAGCCACGAGGGGGGGGGGAGAAAATTGGTACTAGTAAACATTACCAGATGTAATAGCATAGCCGGGATGGCCCTGTAGAGTTCAAGTCAATAAACATGAATCAAATGTGAGCAGATCTCCATATTGGAGGCGCTGTAGTGGACAGTGTCCAGATTCTACGAGAAGTGTGCACCCAGGATTCCGATGGCCCCGCAAACCTGGTGTAGAATTCTGGACTCCAGAACGATCAGGGTAGGCTCAAGGTGAAGGTGTCCTGAGCAGCCCAGTTTTGCCTGTGCCAAATCTAGATACCTCACTGGGTAAGTCTAGAAGTCCAGATGTGAGCGCCAGGTGCGAGATAATCGGGAGGAGAACATAATGGGTCACAATGTCCGGGGTTAAGTCATGTCATCTGGACACAGACATCCTGGATTGTGGGGTCCCAGGAGGGGGGAGATATAGATCGTGAGCTCCTGACGATATCATGATGGGATCAGAGCAGGAGGGATCTCCGGAGGCGACAAAGGACAGTCTAAGTCCGTTGAGATGCTAGGCGGAAGAATTGGTGTGACTCAGGACGCTGGTGGGATCCAAAGAGGGAGGTCCGGATGCAGGACCAAGATGGCAACAGTTTTCAGGATGCATGGCACGCAGGGGTCAGCATCCAGATATCGTCCAGATAAGATGCAGCGCAGAAGCAGGGGTCCGGATGCCGGGGGCAGTGCCAGTGTGTCCTGATTAATAGTTTGCGTCCTGTGCATCCTGTGCGTCAGATGCACAGGACCTACAGGACGCGAGTTGAAATTTTTCCTGATGTAGGCAGCCAGGCAAGTACATGAAAAGATGACTCCAAACAATACTCATTCCATAAATGACAGAGTTAAAGACCTGATGAGTTCATTGCGATATCAGTTGGAGGAGGAAATTAATTTCAAGGAACTTGGGTAGAACCTTAGTCAGGAACTTCAAAGTAGAGATAAGATCTGCAATAGAGGATTTGTGCACTAGCAATGGGATACCGGTATATGTTAAAATTATTATCTTAAGTTGAATTAAAGGTCGTGGACACCTAGGTGATAATGCATACCTGGCCAGAGTGTAAACTTTAGATTTAAATACCTAAAGAAATTTCTAGAGTAGTTACAGTAGAGAAGAAAATAAAACAGGAAAGGACATCATTGTTAGAGACAATAATTGTAATGAACCATATTACCAATAAGATAAATGAGCCTGTGTCCATAGAAAACCTACTCTGAGGTAAAGTGGTTGGAAGCAGAAAAGTCTGTGACAACAGAAGTGGCCCACAAAAGAAATTGGAAGCTAACCTCACCTGATGACAACATATCTTTTGAAGCATTACTTGCTATTTAAAAAAAGCTTCATTATCAATTGAAGACTTGTATAATCCATTTTATTAGCAATTCTCTTATCCTTTAAGCTGGTAGTTCAGGAGTAAGCTTGTTTTGTATTGTGAAGAGTGGATTTGACCAAGTTTTAGTTTTTCCTATATAAAGTGTTCTACAGAGGTCATTAGGTGACAAATAATATTTTCTGAGCTACTAAACATATACTCTAGGTGTCTAGCTAGGTGGCTAAGCTTAAATAAATTATTTATGGTTGTAGCCCAAGAGTGGGTTTTCAATTGATACAGGCTCAAATGGTCCCAGTTCGACCCTCTAAAACTCATATGCCGGTGATGAAGGCATACTTTACACCTACCTTTAATGCACAATATCAGAAACCATTCTTGAATAGGTTGTTCTCGAGAAGGAAAGTACCCAAACTCCTACCCTCAATCATTGGGCACTTGCCAGTAGGCCAGGAAGATGAACAAAGTAGGTAGGATGGATGGATCATGGTGTTGTATACGACGTTTGTATTACAGTGCTGCTTAACAGTGTCGGTGGTAGAACAGATACCTAATAGGCTGAGGTTGCTAGCATTGTCCAAAGGTTAGAGCTACACCCTGTGGCCTGAAGCCCCGAATCCTGTCGGCAACAAGTTAAGAAACTGGTGGGGTTGTAGAAGGTTAGTAAAAGTTATCAGGCTCCGAGTGGACTGAAGTGTGATTGAGTCTTCTCTCTAGAGTTGTATTTTAGGATTTAGGGAGGAAATTGAAAGTGTGAGAACTTACATTAAATAAAAAAAAGAACTCAACACAATTCAGCTGTTAAGTATCCTACCAGTTGGGCGAGTGATGCGACAGGTGACGATTTTTATCTGAAACGAGGTAATAGTTCTTAGGCCCAGGCCTACGCGATATCGATAGTCCAGTCGTTTCGACTTCTATCTTATCGCGCCTATTCCTCTTAAGCTTCTTAAGTCACCCCCTAGGACTCAAGCTTCGTTCGTATGACGAGAAAATAGTTTTGTTGCTTAAGGTGATATAAAGGTTAAAGAGCGTAAAGGTAGGTTTTATTGATAAAATGTTAAAGGTAAGAAATAACCAAGAAGACCGTGTGAAGAGCTAATACTAGGAGTCCTAGTGACCCTTTATATAGTAGCTCTTCACCTAGCGTGACTCATACTTATGCGTCACGAGAACCTTGTGACTCATAACTATGAGTCATGCGAAACCCCTCACCGGACTCCTATGAGTGGCTGCGCAACATACCTAAAAGCAATCAAAACATAATAACCAAGTCAGGTGTGCAACTCGTGTCACCTGAGTGAAACCAATGACTCATAATCTGAGTCATGTGCGAAAATCGTAACATCGTGTGACCCACAAATGTGAGTCATGAACAGGTAAACATAATAACCTATACCGCACTAATGTGTGTCATGTGAAATCCCAACATACCTGTAGCTCGGAATTCTGAGCTATGTGAAATCTGCCTTACTTAGTCACAGTTTGTGACATTAGCTCCCCTCTCCCTCAGCCCGAGTCCCATCGGGCTTATAACAGTCTATCCTCCAATCCTCCCCACGCCCTAGGCGGCAGTCCCCACTTGCCTTCCTTGTTTAGCCAAGTGCTTACCTTCTGTCCTCTCATCAGGGCCCTCTCCGCCTCCTTCTCTTCCCTTCTCCAGTTGTTCTTGAGTGCCTTCTTTATCCTCGTCTCCTCCCTCAACTCGCTCTGGAGTTTGCCTATTTTCTCCGCCTCCTATTCTAAGAATTCTTTTGTCTCCTCCGCTTCCGCCAACAATTTCATTATCGTTGTCTCTGGTTCCTTCCTTTCCATCTCTTCCTCCCACGAGACGTGCCGCGTCTTCCTGGGTTTTAGCCATTTCTGTTTTTTCGCCCCCCTCCTCTTTCACTCTGTCCTCGGAGTCGGTTTGATGTATTGTACCAGAGCCACCAGTTCTGGTGTTGGGAATCTCACGGGTGATCCCAGGGGTGAAGTCTTGGGTGGCCATCGGTTCACTTACCGTGGCCAATATCCTGAGCCCTTCTTCTCCCTTTTGTGTACATGGCACTCATCGTTAAAACATCCTATCCATGACAGGTTCGCATATTGCCTTTCTGGTGTAGGGGTTCTTGATAGGTGTAAATCCACCAGATTTACGCAGTCTTAGTCTGTAGGTTCTTCCATGGTCGGTGTTGGGGTCCGATACCCCAGGCTCGTTGGTGTAATGTGTTTGAACCCGCCACGTTCCGGAATGTTTTGTAGGGCCGATGGTATCGGCGATGGTTGGTAAGTCATCTTGGGATGTTCCCAATGGTAGGAGTCTGTGCAGTACAACGTGGGTGTGGCATGCCCTGATTCAGGTATGTCCTCGACTGTTGGCTGTTGGGATGCATGGATATTGTTTGTGGAATTGGTAGACTGCATTTTGTGCGTGTTCGAAGTTTTCCGCAGGGTACCTGGTGTTATCGTGTTCAGGAGAGTATGCGGTCCACTTTCCTCTCTATTGCAAGCGCCTGTAGTACAACCGAGAGTCGATAATTTCTTTGAGTTCGTATTCTGATTCACCCTCTATTTCAATAGGCGGTTGTGGGGGTTTTTCTTGGGAACGTAGAGGATTGTCTTGGTAGAGTTCGCGGAGGCTGATGTGGAAGGTGTGGTGTATCTTCATCGTGGGTGGAAGGTCGAGCTTATAACAGTGGCTTCCTATCTTTGCCAAGATCTTGAATGATCCTATTTTCTTGTAATCCAGTTTTTTCGTCGGTCGCGTGGTCTTGATGTTCCTTGATAGGAACCAAACGATGTCTCCTGACTTCAGGTTTGGATCGGGTTTTCGGTGATGATCGTATTCTTCCTTCTGACGTAATTGCACCGTGACCATTTCTGTTCATAATATATCGTGTAGTTGACTCATATCTCATTTGTCCCCTATCTTTCATTGGAGCATACGACCTATGGTTTCGTGTTCTGGATGCAGTGCGTAATTTGCAAAGAAGGTGGTTATCCTGAGAGTTTCTTGTCTTCCGTTGTTGTAGGCGAATTCGGCGATTAGTAGCCATTTGCACCAATCAACTTGTTGGTAATTGACGTAGGCCCGTAGGTATTATTCAAATATGCCGTTGATCCGTTCCGTTTGTCCGTCTTTTTGCCGGTGGAACACTGTGCTCATGCACAGTTCGATTGCAAGTTTTTGTGTTATCTCTTTCCATGTTTCTGACATAAATAGTGATCCTCTGTCACTAATGATGTCTTTTGGTAATCCGTGCAGTCAATATACTTCTTTTAGAAATATTTTCTCAAATTGTATTGCCGTCATATCCGTCCTGCAAGCTATGAAGTGCCTCATTTTTGTCCGACCATCAACTACTATCAAAATGGGGTTTTGATCACTTGACTTTAGTAAATCCGTAATGAAGTTAAGTGATATTGATTTCTATGGTTTTCCTGGGGCTTCGTTTGATTTGAGTAATCCATGAGGTGCATGTCGGACCACTTTAGTTCATTGACATATGTCGCAGTTTGTGACGTATCGCTTGATGTCTTCTCTTATCTTGGGCCAATAGTATCGTCGGTTGATGAACTCAGTAGTTTTGGCTGTTCCTCCATGTCCCACGTATGGGGGGTCGTGGTGGTCTCGTATGATCTGTGTGTAGTTCTTCTTTATCTGGTATCCAGCGTTTCCCATCATACCACAAGTATTCGTCCTTCCATTCGCATAGTCCTAGGGCTATGCCTTTGATTTCGTTCATGCCAGTCTCCACCTCCTCTCTTATCTTCGGACATTCCTCATCTTGCTGGCTTTTCTTCCTGATATCTTCTTCCAATGTCGTTCTTGTACTGATTTCGTTCAGCGACTCGTATCCACTGTCTTCTTCTTCCATTTGGAAATATTTTTCCTTTGGTACTAGTATTTGTTGTCTTTGTTTGATTCTCTCATCCTCTGGGGTGTTTGGTTTGTCGTTCGACCATCGAGTCAATACATCTGGTTTTCCTCCTTCTTTTCCTGGATAATATTCGATTTCGAAATTCTAAGTGCTGAGTTTTTCCATCCATCTTATTTGTCGTCTGTTTAGCTCCTTCCTGGTCATGAAGGGTACTAAGTTTTTGTGGTCAGTGAGGATGTTAACTGATGCTTTGTTGTTTTGAGCGTATCTTCTCTATTCCTTCAAGGCCTGAACTATTGCCAATAGTTCCTTATCGTGAACATCATAGTTGTATTCTACTTTGGTCATTGTCTTGGATCGGAATGCTACTGGCCTCCATTTGCCGTCTTCGCATTTCTGAGATTGTATGCCCAAGCATACATGTTTGCAGGTGTCTGTTTCGATTATGGTTTCTCTTTCTGGATCGAAATGCACCAAAATTGGTCCTTGGGTGATCTTGGTCCTTAATTCCTCAAAGGCATCCTCTTCCTTAGGTTCCCAATCCCCTTTGACGTCTTTCTAGGTCAGGTTGTATTGTGGTTTAGCCGTTCTGCTAAATCCTTCTATAAACCTCCAGTAGAAATCCTAGAATCCCATAAAACATTGGATATCTGTCTTGTTTTTTGGGTATTCCCATTCCCATATCGCTTTGGTTTTAACCGTGTCCATTTGTACTCCTTCTCCATTGATGATGAATCCTTGGTATTTTGTGTCCTTTTTGTGGAATTCGCATTTGCTGGGTTTGCATCTCATTTCTGATGCTTTGATGTCTGCCATCATGTTAGTGACGTCCTTTGTGTGTTGTTCCATATCTTTGGAGTATATTAGTAAATCGTCCAGGTAGACAATACAGCATATATCCAGGTACTTATGGAGCACGTTGTTGATCCATCATTTCAAAGAGGCTTGTGCATTGGTTAGCCCAAAGGGCATGACAAGGTATTGGTAATTCCCATATTTCGTTGTGAAAGTTGTTTTCCATTCATCTGCTTTTCTTATCCTGACATTGTGGTAGGGCTCCCATATAGCTAACTTGGTGAAGTATTTGGCTGACGCTAGTCGATCGAGTGCTTCACCGATTAGAGGTAGGGGGTATCTATCGTTTTTGTTTATGCCATTGAGTGCTTGGTAGTCAATACATAACCTTAACTTCCCATCCTTTTTCTTGATGAATAGGACTGGTGATCCTCCATTGGCGCACGATTGTTTGATCCATCCTCTTTTTGGATTTCGCTGAATGTATTTCCTTAGTTCTTCGAGTTCGATTTCACGTAGTGGATATATCCTTTTCTTAGGTAACTCCGCGGTGTTTCCTTCCAGGTCGATAGCTAGGTCCACCTCAGGTCTGTGAGGTGGGACCTTGGTTGATTCTTTTTCTTGGAATAAGTCCAGGTGTTGGTGATATTCTTTTGGTATCGTTGGGTCCAATCTTTCTTCTTTGGCTTGAGTTCGACTCCTTATGGCCAGTTCTGTACTGATTTTGATTTTGGCCAGACTTATTCCTTCTTCTTGGATATTCCACTGAAGGATTCCTGCCGCTTCGCCTCTGCGGTAGAACTCGTTGAACCCTTGTGCCGATATCCTATTGATTTCGACCTTTGGTTGTTTCTTTTTGGTGCGACCTTAGTTGTCCGTACTTCCAAATCCTTTGGTTCCTCTGGTTGTTTCTCTCAGGCTCGTCACGTCCTAGAATTCTTGTTAGTGGATCTTCTTGAGGATCAGTTGCAGGATCTTGTCACCTTTTTCCACCTTATGATCTTGGTTTCCTTGGTTGACCATCACAGCTTTCAGTTCACCTGTATAGTCGCCGTCTATTACTCCCGCATTGGTGGTGAGTCTGTGTTTGACTACGAGACCACTGTGTAGTGCTATACGCCCATAGGTGCCTTGAGGTAGCTCTATGGCTATTCCAGTGGGAATGATTTCCTGCCCCTTGGCTGGTATCGTAACTTCTTCATTGGCGTACAGGTCGTGCCCTGCTGCCTTCTCAGATCCTCTTGGGGGTATCTTAGCGTCGTGGCTCAATCTTCGAACTTTGATCCTTTGATCTGTTGTTTGAAGCTGGCTGACTTTTGCATCTAGGTTCCCTTGGTTTGCTTCTTCTTCTGGGGTTGCATATATTAGCGGTAAACTGTTGAGACACCATGTCGTGCATCGTTCGCTGGTAAACGTAACCTTACCCTCTTCCCAATTTCGGCTGGGATTGTGTTGTCTTAATCATGGCATTCTGACAATTATCTCATGGTGTTGTAGATTTGCCACTTGGAAGGTAGCCACTTCCCTATGGTTTCCAATTTCCATAGCTACTTGCGCGGTATGCGTTATAGGTCCCATGGCGCTGGGTTTTCCATCTACGAGGTAAGGTTTTCTATCTGCGAGGTAAATCTGTCTTTCCTTTTTTGCTTTCTTGGTTATTAGCTGATATTTCTTGCAGACTTCTTTGTCAATGAAGTCTTCCGTGGCTCTTGAGTTGAGCATTGCGTGTATCGTAGTTTCTTGTTTTTTGTCGCTATACATTTTCGTTTTGATCATGATGTGATCATTGTCATTGTCTTTAGTATTTGCGCTTACAAGAGTGTAGTAGTTTGCCGTCATGATGGATTTGTCTTTCAGTGGGTCTCTCAGACCATCTATTGCTGGGGACCTTCGTCTTTTGCTACCGTTTCATGTTCGTCTTCGATTTCGATTTCCCTTAGGTTGCTGCGTAGTTGGAACCTACGGTTTATCCTCATGTTCCACTAATTTCTTCCTTGAGTTGAGGTTGGATTGGCCGGTCATCTGCAATCCTTGATCATATGTCCTCCTATACCACATCTTAGGCATAGATTGTGGTTTTGTCGTCAAAGCTACTCGTCCCTTGAGGGGTTGAGTGAAGGTCTTCTTCTAGTTGCATCCAGGTCCATGGCGTCACCTCCTTGGGTGGTGATTCGATAGGTTCCATTCTGGTTCCTGGGTGAACGTTGTTTTCTTGTATTCGTATTGTTGCTTTGTATTGTATTGGATTGGTTCCTTTGAATCCAGTCTAGTTGTCCTAACTGGATTTCTTTCCGCACAGCCCAGTGCGCCCTTACTTCGGTTGTAGTAAATCTTTCTTCGCTGAATCTCCAGGCATCTTGATCGGACTTTCTCAAGCCTTTCATGAACCACCCCATAGCAGAGGCCTTGTCGCAAACCGCATCGTACTGGAGTACTCGGAACTCGTACCAGTAATCAATGACATTTTTTGCCCCTTGCCAAATGTCTTCTAATTTGTTTCTTACCGATTGGCACAATTCTAGGTCTGTGTAACTGGAACTGGAGTTCAGTCCGTTCAGTTCAAGGATTTGTTTTTTCTTTTGTTTTCCTTGTGGTTTCAAGTATTTTTTGATACTCAGTTTGCTTTATTTGTGGTTTCGAGTATCTTTTGATACTCAGTTTGTTTTATTCATGGTTTCGAGTATCCTTTGATTCTCAGTTTGTTTTATTTCTGGTTTCGAGTATCCTTTGATACTCAGTTGGCTTTATTTGTGGTTTCGAGTATCCTTCGATACTTAGTTTGTTTCATTTGTGGTTTCAAGTATCCTTTGATACTCAGTTTGTTTAAGGATGATTTGGAAATCCGTCCATGCAGGACATGGATGAAGCTTGCATTTAAAGACCGCTGAATCCCTCAGAGGAACAGCAGACTTCGACGGACTGAGTATTTCTAATATGCTTGGTTGAACGCTTACTTCTTCAAGTACCTATTCCTTACATCTTTCTCTCAGAGCCTTCCTTAGCGCAGTACACCCATAGGCTGTAGATCAGCTTGTGCGTTACTCCTATTGTACCCAGAAGCATGGTTAGCACCCGCTGGTGTGAACAGGTTACATTTTTTCAACCTCAGCAAGTGGTTAGAAACTTGTGTGCAAGATCACCGATTGACAGGCACAACCCAGCGCAGCTAGCAGGAAGGCGGAGGAGTACAGCAGTGGCCCACCTATCCTACCTATACAATAGACCCTCTCACGACACGCAGCGGGAAACAGGTCTCCAGACAAGAGCTCACAAAGCCCAAAAGACCAGGCCAAGTGAAAGGCCCAAATGACGGATTTGCAATCGACGATTCAGGAAGACAGCTAGCTCAAGATCAGGCAGCTCAGGATTTCAAGGGATCCAAGGAAGACTTCAGCCAACGAAGCCTATCTACGCCCGGAGGCTTTCCAGTTACCTCCGGAATGGGAAAAACAACCCGGAACTAGCGAAAGTTCACTAAGGCTACCTACAAAAGGTACAGGTGTGGCCCCTGGTCCAGACGACAATGGTAGTAGCAGCAGTAGCGACACTGCAGACAGCATGGCAAGCACAGCAAGAGACCCACCCAGAGGTCCCCCAGGACCGCCAGACCCTCCCGCAGGAGCACACGGAGTCAGTGGCATACCAGCCAATCCTCCCAAGATCAAACTCCGTCTACCTGCCAATTTCTCAGGAAAAGGTGCGGACCTAAACCGCGAAGCTTTCCAGTGATGGGAGACAGCAGTGCACCAATACCTAAGACTACACGGTATCAACATTGAGGAACACAATATGGGAATGTATATCGGAGCCTTCTCTGAAGGCAGAGTCCTCGATGCATACCAGCTGTGCATGGACGCATATGGCGAAGGAGCCAGAGCAACAAGAGTAGTAGAAGCCCTGAAGGAACGATTCCAGTCATCCGGCAATAGCGAAGAGATATTCAAAGCCTTCAACAGCATCAGCCAGACCCACGGCGGAAAAACTGAACGAATAACCAAGATAGCAACAGACCACCTGCTCTAGGCAAAGCGTATGCCCCGCGGCACTGTATCAGCCTACATGGTGAAGCGCTGATTCTATGACGCTATGCACCCCCTACTACGAAGAGAAGTAGAGCCGATGGAAGAAGAAGATGATGACATCCATGATATCATAAAGAGAGCAGAGCGGAAGGATGCAATATTGCATGAAACCAATGCCTATGGTACTAGATCCTCACCACCACCCCAGAGGGAATGGCAAGACAACAGACCTGGGCCATCAAGGGTGAAGAAGTCCAAGTTTCAGAAAAATGCCAAGCTATCCACCAAGGAGAAACAAAGAGAAAAAGGAGAGTGTTTCGAATGTGGAAAAACCGGACATATGGCCCGAGATTGTCCAATGAAGAAGGGGAAAGGAAAGGAGATCAAAAAGGAACCCGCAGCGAACTACATAGAACCAGATGAATACGAGGATGTGCAAATCAACACCATGGAAGTACAGTGTTTCCTGGTACAGCCGAAACCCGGCAAGAAACCCCACTGACTACTCGAAGGAACCATCCAAATTAATGGATACCCTGCTCGAGTCCTGTTTGATACGGGAGCTATTGGTACAGACATGATCAGCAACACCTTTGCAGCTACTCATGGACTCAAAACCGAAGCCCTCCAACAACCGATCCCAGTTGGTATGGCGGTAAAGGGATACGGCTCCACTAGCGATAAAACCACAAATGTTTCAATCCAGCTAGGATCTGTCCAGTTCCCAGAATACAAAATGCTACTTGGAAATGTAGCTAAATTCGATGCTCTTATCGGGATGCCATTCCTTACCCAACACAATGCCGTCATCAGATGTGGCAAGTCCATTATAGAGTTTCCAGACAAGAAAGGCCGGGTATCCAGCACCCCTACCTGTGGTGAATACCAAGCAGCAGTATGCGAATCAACAGTCCATGAACTACTGGACGAGTTTGTGGATGTTTTTCCTGACAAGATTCTGGAAAAGCTACCTCCCATACGCACAGTGAACCGCCACATCACCTTTAAGGACCTAAACAACCTTGTGAATCAACCTACCTATACGATTCCCGATGCCTACAAAGACCAACTACAGGACTGGATCAATGAGATGATGAGAAGAGGAGTAATCTTCAGAAACCAGGTACCTGGTGCAGCACCTATGTTTGTCCAATTAAAGACAAATGGGAAGCGAATCAGGCCATTGGTAGACCTCAAACTCCGGAACAGGAAAACAGTGATAGATAGTTCCTTGATTTTGAATCAAACCGAGATCCTGGAAGCAGTAGGCCGTGCAAAATACCGCAGCAAGATAGACTGGAGCGACGCTTATTTTGAAACAACGGTGGGCAAAGAAAGCGAATCAAAAAACTCATTCAAGACACCATTCGGAACCTTCATCAGCAGAGTCATGCTTCAAGGAGACACCAATGCGCCTGCCACCTTTATGCGCATTATGGAAAACCTGTTTAGCGAGTACCTACACCACTTTGGATGGGTCTACATTGATGACATCCTAATTTACTCAAACACCGAAGAAGAGCATACGCAGTACATAAGGATGGTGTGCGAGAAATTACGACAGGAAAAATTCTATCCCAGCAGGAAAAAGACAACCCTGTTCGCGGACAGACTCGAAATCCTAGGGCATGTAATCGATGACCAGGGAATTCACACCGCCCCTGGGAAAATAGAATCTATTGCAAACTGTACTACACCATGAACGCAGAAGAAACTACAGCGGTTCCTCGGGTTAGTCAATTATATCGCACGGTTCCTCCCACACCATGCTACAATAATGGTGCCTCTCACGGATTTAACAGGACAGGCTGAGTTCGCTTGGACACCCACACATGACCAGGCATTCAGAAATATAAAGAGACTAATCAGGAAAGCGGAAGTGGTGCGACCAGTAGACTACTCCAAAAAGGAACCTATTTGGTTAATCACTGATGCATCAGATGTCGGAGTTGGCACCTGGGTGGGCCCGGGGTTGTCATATGAAACAGGGCGGCCGGCAGCACTCCATAGCCGGAAGTTCACTGACTCTCAAATGAACTATGGAACAAGCGACAAGGAAGCTCTCGTGGTTACCGATGCGCTCAATGCTTTCAACCATCTCCTGATAGGAACCCAGTTCCCAATAGTAACCGACCACCAACCCCTTACTAACCTCAAGACAGAGAAGATACCAGGACGCAGGAGGACACGCTGGATCAGCGAAATCAGCAAATACCATGCTAAAATCATCTACATACCAGGGCGGACTAACTATTTAGCTGATGCCCTCTCCCGCATTTACGAGAACCAAGAGCTCGAGAACCCCCCCTATGTCCAAGACCACACCAGATCTGGCGACGACCTATCTGACACTACCATAATCGAGCAACAACAGAACACCATGGAGTCAATGAAACCTATCTCCCCTACTCCTACTCCTCCTCCGGACTCCTACACAAAGTACTATGCTGAAGGACGAGACAGCCATGGTAACATAGTAGCTGGAAACGACTGGGGGGACACTTGCCCGGACACTGAAGCTACCTGCTGATGTGTTTAAGTCACATGCCATAGATTTCGCAGGACCCTTCAACAAATCTGGTGGACATGACACTATCCTAGTTACGCTGGACCGTTTCTCTGGATTTACCTGGCTCATACCCACTCTTGCATCTGCAACAGCCCAAGATACATGGGACCTACTGCGACGAAAGGACTTTACCCCTCATGGCCACCCTCTCTCTATCGTTACCAATGCAGACTGGAAGTTCACATCTAAGTTCTGGAGGCAAACCTTAACCTCGATAGGACTAGAACAGATCCTAGCCGCGCCGGGCCATCACCAAATGAATGGCCAAGTGGAACGAAACATCAGAGAAGTTAAGACAGGCCTCCGGAACATAATTAACAAGCGACAAAACAACTGGGAACCAGCCCTTCTGGAAGCAGCAGCATACATCAACGCAATGTACTCGAGTACTATTGACACAGCGCCTTACAAAGAAATATATAGACGAAACTATCCCCTCCTACCCCGCACCTTGTTCAAGGACTCTGCAGTACTAGCCTCTGACAACCACCTCAACCAACACGAAGCCCTCTGAAATGATGGCTATCAGGCACTAAGAACCGCCTGATTCCGAAATACAACCAAAGCACAAAAGAAGCGAAGACTCCATCATGCCATCCCCCCCTGTGCCATGGTCATGGTACATGGAAACCTATTCAGTCCACAGACCGGCAGAAGCAAGAAACTCCAACCCCACTGGCGAGGACTAGTCAAAGTTCTGGAATTCGACAGCAATACCGAGCATTATACCATCAAACTGGAAGGACGGATGTACTGGCGTGGCAAAGCAGTGGTTCATTCAACTACAGTTAAGAGATGGCACCCAAGTGACAATAGCAGATTCCCGGGACGCAGCCACTCCCGGCCAGCCCCACTACTTATCCACAACTAGGAGGAATGGGAAGTAGAAGAGATCCTTGACCACAGAAAGCGCTATGGAACCAATCAGTTCCTGATCAAATGGAAAGGCTATCCAGACTCCGAAAATAGCTGGGAGCCAGTGGAAGGAATTGAGTACGCGATGACCCTTGTGCATGAGTGGTGGGAAGCCAACATGCCCGGAGAACGACTACCCCCCACTATCAACCATATAACAATAGCTTGGTCACCCACCTTGTCCACCACACAACAAATACGAGAAGACCCTCCTACCTGACCGGATTTCTGGGCCCCCTATGACGCAAACGAGTTTGAAAGTAGAAGTGACAAAGATCAAGCAATAGCAGATGTTATAGATACCTTTATCTAACAGCACACTCCCTACCCGAATATGTTAAAGATGGAAAACTATGAGGAACTGAATGTGAGGCTACGCCATCAGCTTGTGGGACTGTTGGTGGACTGCAGTGCTATCCTACTGGAAAACTACTTTGATACCCTCTTAGTTGATTGCTGCCCGAATTGCGCAGACCTACTGGTCGAGGTATGGGAAAGAGTGGCAGGAATCTGCGATTACTGTGATTTTTATTTCATTTATTCAAATTGTTTTTTGCAATTTCGGACATGTGTATTTTGTATTGGTGATGGAGATTGGACACTAGCTGATAAGGAATATGGCGAGGATTTTTATGAGGATTTCGATTTTCGGGATTATTGATTTGTCCAGGTAAACAGATATTTTGTTTTGGGAAATGGAACCGGAACTGGAGTTCACCCTGTTCGGTTCAAGGATTTGTTTTATGTTTTGTTTTACTTGTGAATTCGAGTATGCTTTGATACTCAGTTTGTTTTATTTGTGGTTTCGAGTATCTTTTGATACTGAGTTTGTTTTAGTTGTGGTTTCGAGTATCCTTTGATACTCAGTTTGTTTTATTTGTGATTTCGAGTATCCTTTGATACTCAGTTTGTTTTATTTGTGGTTTCGAGTATCCTTTGATACTTAGTTTGTTTTATTTGTGGTTTCGAGTATCCTTTGATACTCAGTTTGTTTAAGGATGATTTGGAAATCCGTCCATAGAGGACATGGACGAAGCTTGTATTTAAAGACCGCTGAATCCCTCAGAGGAACAGCAGACTTCGACTGACAGAGTATTTCTAATATACTTACTTGAACGGTTACTTGTTCAAGTCCCTATTCCTTATATCATTCTCTCAAAGCCTCCCTTAGCGCAGTACCTCCATAGGTTGTAGATTAGCTAGTGCGCTACTCCTATTGTACCCGGAAGCGTGCTTAGCACCCTGGTGCAAACACGTTACAGTCTGTGAATTGGGCTTCAAATATGTCCTTGAAGCTGGCCCAGTCCGTCCAGGGTGTAGTATTGCTGACCATGATAAGGCTTATCCATTTTAGTGCTTGTCCTTCTAGTAGTGCCAAAGTGTATTGTATTTTGTCTTAGTCGTTTCCCTGCATCCATCCAACTGCATCGAAATAGGTCAAGACTTGGACCATAAATCCTTGTAGCTTACTTCTTTCCCCATCGTATCGTGGTGGGGTCTTGACTTTAGGTTGTCGCCCGGTTCCTCATATAGCTTCTCATATCATTTGTTCCACTTCTTCTCGTGGAATCATCTGAGGTAGTGCTGGTCCTGCCGGAGGTAGACCTGGGGGTGGTGCTGGTCCTGACATTCTTTCTAGTTTCGGCGTTTCAGGTGGATCTTCTTCGTTCGGCGGAGTAATCTGCTTGGGTGTAACCGGACTTGTCAATCGTACTAAGTGTCGACTTACTTCGCTTAGTGCTTCTTCCAATCCTCCCCATCCTAGACTGTCGTCTTGGATGGCTATGTCTCCCTCGTGATATCTGTTGAATAGATCCATTGTGTATCGTTAAGTGTCGCGATTGTAGAGACACGTTCTGATGTTAAGAATCCTACAGGTCGGGCGCGTGATGCAACAGGTAACGATTCTTATGTGAACCGAGGTAATAGTTCTCAGGCCTATGCCTACGCGATATCGATAGTCAAGTCCTTTCGACTTCTCTCTTATCGCCCCTATTTCTCGTAATCTTCTTAAGTCTCCCCCTAGGACTTAAGCTTCGTTCGTAGGACAAGAAAATAGTTTTCTCGCTTAAGTTGATATAAAGGTTAAAGAGCGTAAAGGTAGGTTTTATTGATAAAACCTTAAAGGTAGGAAATAAACCAGAAGACCATGTGAAGAGCTAATACTAGGAGTCCTAGTGACCCTTTATATAGTAGCTCTTCACCTAGCGTGACTCATACTTATGCGTCACGTGAACCTTGTGACTCATAACTATGAGTCATGTGAAACCCCTCAGCTGACTCCTATGAGTCGCTGCGCAACATACCTAAAACTAATCAAAACATAATAACCAAGTTAGGTGTGCAACTCGCCTCACCTGAGTGAAACCCATGGCTCATAATCTGAGTCATGTGCGAAAATCATAACATTGTGTAACCCACAAATGTGAGTCATGAACAGGTAAACATAATAACCTATGGCGCACTAATGTAAGTCATGTGAAATCCCAATATACCTATAGCTCGGAATTCGGAGCTATGTGAAATCTGTCTTGCTTAGTCCCAGTTTGTGACAACATGGTGAATCTTGGGTGTAAAAGCTATCGTTCTATAATGTTGCGAGAGAATTGTCTACAAAATGTAATTTTGGGAGTATTCAACCATATCTCTACAACAAAAACATAGTAGAGTATACTCGAGTAATCGACTATTATCGGACGTCCCAAGTCTTGAGTGATATGATATTAAACGTGGAACCGAATGTAAAGCCGCCATTCAAGCAAAATCTAGCCACAAACATCAGAGTTATGCGATAAGATGTGTTACTAGACACTTAGGGAGCTTGAAAGGGACTAGGGGAAACCATGTTTATGTCTAGGCGTAGAAGTAGCACGGCCGAACATCGGTTCAAACATCCTAACAGGAAGCAATCGGCAATATCACGAGGCAGCGACTTGAGGTGAGGTCCAAAATGGACTGGGATGGTAAGGTTCCAAGAATCGTGATTTTATTCTATGCATGGGCAGCCATGAATATGAGATTTCTCAGCAAGGCGGGGGTAGGAATGCCAGGCACCCGACTGCAGGTCGGAGAGTAAGAATGCCTGATTTGAACGTTGAAGTACGATACATCTGATAATTGGTAGTGGAGGAGAAGAATACAGGATATAGACGCTGAAACAATGAAAATTGGGCATAATATATGCCAGAGGGCCAACAACAATACAGGTGGGTCCAATACTACTAGAAGACATTAAAGCAAAAGAAAAAGCTCATATAGCAAGCCCGACCATGCGGGAGAAGTTCACAATAGACGCAGAAAGACGCAGAAGAAGGACTTCATCATGGGGGCGAGGGGCGTAAATCTATAGAACCTAGAACTAAATGACAAAAACAAAGTCGTCCGCCTCGGTGCCAGACCCGGAAAACATCAGTACAGCAGGGCATCATTATGTAGACAGCAGGCAGAGATCCAAGGGATCCCTGACCAAACAAAAAAGATTCTAGTAGCATCCACCTCGGTGCCAAACGCGAAAAAACAAGTACACCTCTTTACAATCCCGAAAAAAATACCTCCGGTCTAAACTGCAAAGAGAACAAAATACTTCCCTACTCAAGTAGAAGAAGAAAAAAACCCCTCCTTGCCAAATCCGAAAACAAAACAACCAAAGAAGAACCCCTCTGGGTACAACTAGAAAAAAAAAAGTATCATCCAAGACCGGAGTCTTGTCAATTATAGGCAATATGACGTCAGGACAGGCAGTGTCTACGTGGAGTTGAGGTCGGGTGGCGTGAATCGTGCTCTTTATGGCGGGGGGGCATAGCATTGCCTTGGCCTTTTCCTTTGCGCTTGCGAGATTTGGAGTGATTCTGGTGCGCCTTTGGGGTGTGTGTTTCTCCAGCATCTGGGAGAGAAGTAGTAGCCGGCCCAGGGGGAGTAAGAGTGGGAGGCGGGGGAGGCGTTTCGGGTGTGGCGGGGGGAGGCACCAGAAGCAAAGCGTTGGGCGGTGGGAGCGGTGGAGAGGATAGCCGCGCTTCGGGGATATGGGTTGTGGAGTCAGGGAGGAGAGCAGGTTCAATTTCCAACAGACTCAGAGAGACGCTGTCGAATGTTCCATCATGCCCACGTCCACGTGCTTGAGACGCATGGCCTGCTACCAGATTCCGCATGTATTCAGCCATCCAAGGTATCTTCTCAAGAATCTCCTGTATGGATCTCTCCTTCTCCTATCTGGACGGCCCAGACAGCAGTAGATCAGACTCTGTTGACTGGCGCGGGGGGTTTCTAGACGGCGATGGGAGCTTGTGACTCTGCTTGTGGATGCTGCTGCTTTGTGAGCTTGATTCCCTGATGGGACCAGTGAGGAAGCTGGCTGTCCTGACTTGCGCAGTTATTGCGGGGGTGGCGGGGGTCTGTTCGGGGGGGCGGGAGGGGCCAGCGGCGGGGGACTGTTCTCAAGGGCGGGAAGGGCCAGCGGTGGGGGTCCGTTCTTGGGGACGGGAGGGGCCACCGGTGGGGGACCGTTCTGGGGGATGGGAGGGGCCAGCAGCGGGGGACCGTCCTCGGCGGCGAGAGCGGCCCGCGGTGGAGGACCATTCTTAGGGACAGGAGGGGCCAGCGGGAACAACAGGATTTTTGGGGGATGGCTTGGGCAGGGTGGGGGAGTACACACTCCTTGACCGACTCTGCGTCTGGGCTTCAGAGTTGTCACTTTCTGGTTCCTATTGATGTGGTTTGCTATTAGGTGTTAATCATGAAGTTAGCTGAACTCGGAATAGATACTGAGACTTACATTCTGCTCGTCATCTATAAAAATCGGTTTAGTGCCAGGAGAGCCTAGCGCTTCATCCTCTCCAGATCCGCGGTCCATTTCCTCGCCCTCAGCCTTGTCGTCACTGTGTCTTCTTTCACCCACCTGCTGCCTGACTCCCTGGATATCAGCCAGCTGTCCATGGCAATCCCAGATATCCTTGCCAAAAAAAGGATACCGGCCAAGAGCAGGCACCAGTGTGCATGCTCCCTCCACTCTGCCGTCACCTGACTCGATGACCATGACCTCGAGAGGCCCATTTCTGTCCTGCTAGTTGGCCAGTATCCACCCGCCAACGTCATCATCCTGATACAAGAAGATTATTTCCGACAAAGGGAGGAGTTTTGAGGGGTCCCGTGGTAACAAACAGGCGCCGTGACAGGTCGCACCAATCAGATACCAAGCATACTGAATATGCTCCTCAACACGTAGCGCCATGACTACCTGGAGCACCTCGTTGATACTCTGGTAATCCAGCACACCCCAGGCCAGGCCCTGGTTGGGATGGCTAGAGTACCATGGGTGGTCTAAGAACAGGTGGTCCGCAGCCGGAGCACCTGTTCTGTGTGCGATGTGCATCCTGATCACCTGTTGGGAACCATGCTAGGAGCAACGGGGCTCCACTACTATTAATACATTTTAGGAAATAGTACGAACTCACAAATCACCAAGATGACTTACTCGAACCTCGCACCACCTCGTCACCCCTCCCCAGTTCCGCTCGGGCTCTCTCACTCGTGGTTTGAAGCTTCTTGGCCACATTCCAGACCAAAATCCTCATCAGACGTCCGAGTTCGGCGACCTCTTCAAGCCGGTATTTGAATTGTACCAGCTTGAAGTGAGCGGAAACTGGGGGAAGGGAGCGGGCAAACAGGGAACTTGATCCCCATTGAGCTTCGGTAAGCCGGGCAGGATCCCACTTGAGCGTGCTGATGTACGCCTTGACTTGCACGCATCAGCTCCTGTACGCCTCAGTAGGCCTCCGCGAATCGTGGAACCTGCACCAGCTTTTGGCGTAGGCAATATCACCGAACCGCCCTCTTAGAGATAAATGTAAGCCATGAGAAAAGCTGTTCGGTAAGTCTTTTTAGTTGGGCTATCACTTACTTCGAATCCTCCACTGGAGGGGCGAAAGATGGCTTTTGGTCGGGTTTCAGGGCGTGGCTGATCACAAATATTAGCTAGGGGCCCCCTCTAGTATAGTGCCTTAGGTCAAGGTTTGAGGAGTTCTTACGCTTGTTTCTCTCCTCCAATTTGGGCTGCTGTACGTGGCTGATTCTTCCTGTGTTCCTCACTACTCCCAGTGCCGGCATCGCCCTCAGGCATTGGGCGTCTAAGAGAAATGGATAGGTTAGTATCGCTAACTCTTTGAGAAAGGGTTTTGACAAACAAAACATACTTCCATTTTTGGCCCGGGGTCTGCGTGGTCTTTGGCGGCATTTTCAAAAACTCGGACGGAGTATGCGGCGTGTTCGCCTATGGAGCGCCACCGGAGCGCCCCTAAGCAGAGCGTAAGAGAATAAGGCGGGTGAAACACAATGTTTGTGATGTGGAATCGGCGCCAGCAGAGCGCCCCCAGGCTGGGTCGCCAGTAAAGCCAAAAAAGAAAGTCAAGAACACACACCAAGTCCATGATGCTGATTGCAGGGTGTCTGCAAAGGCCAAACCTGAGGCGTATGGGCATGATTGCTTGATCCGGGGCGTCAGCAGAGTGTAGAAGATTGAAGTCAAGAAAAAAGATAGAGTCTGTGATGCAGATCCGGGGAGTGTGTCTGGGAAGGCCAAGGTCAAAGAGAAGGTGAGGGTAGGACTTGGAGTAGTGAAGAACGAGAGTTGGATGTGGAGGGAGGAAGAATGAGGAGTGAAGGCACACTGGTACTTCTTATCCCATGTTGCGCTAGTATGACGCCATGTGTGTTTGGTACATAAAATTTGCCGATCTACCGGCAGTTAGATGACTACCACCAGAGCCTCATCTTATTTTAGCACCCAAACTATGTATCTTCACCTCCTTCATCAAGACAGTACGATAGCGACGTCCACCAAACACAGCGTGTCTCTGGGTCACATATAAAAGACTCACTCATACACAAGGTACCATATTAATTGAAAGGATGCCCGATCGGTGTCATGAATCGCAGATGACACAACCGCTAATATAAACCAAATCTAGGAACTCGTGCCCATTGGCCCCCGCGACGTCCAATCCATTACATTAGAATCCAAGGAGTTAACGGTGGTGTGATTCAGGGGCTGCCTCTTCCGCTTCACAAACCACCCCTGGTACAGCTGCTAAGGGGCGGTGCATCTAGGCAGACGGCACATGGTTATCATCAGAATGACCTTCTAGATTTCCATTGAGCGCGGGTACTCAATCATGCATCAGACCCACTGGCACGCCTGGATCGCCATTCCAATCGTTTACATCATCTTTGTTAACATAAGCACGCCCCCGGATTGGCGGGGTTGATGGCCTTCCGTCGTCTCTATCCTGGTTACAGTGCACAAGCAGATCCAGTGGGTCCTGTTTGACATGGTTCGAGAGTAGCCAAGTATGTAGCATTTCATGGCATTCAATGAAGACCACCTTGACCAAAGGTAGTATTTTGTCAGGTGACTCGATGCGCAACCGGCGCCCCTCACCGCTAGCACCCATAATGTACCAGATTCGCTGGTTTGGTACCCATCTGGCAATCATGGCATACAATGCGTGGAAATCTTAGGAATCTAACCCGGAGAATTGCATGTCGTGGATATGGGGGTGTCGTCGATGGAGAGTCAAATTTTTGTTACCATGAGCCTGGCCCTGGCTTCCCCGCCACCTGGACGGCTGGACCCAAACGAGATACACCGCGCCGGGGCGTCCAAGGAGTGCGTTCCAATCTGTACCATTACATTTAGTAAGTAAAACTCTAATCTTACGGGGGAGATGATCTAACCTGTCAACCATTGCCAGCGGTATGGTGCAACGATATTGTCTGAGGACGCCGCCTGGACCTGCGGCAGCTGTTGTTGAGGGGGATTCTGGGCCGCATTGGCAGCCTGGACTTCTGCACCCACATAAGGGGCGTCAGGACTGGCATTGGCGGCCTGGACTCCTACCGGTTTTTGCAGAGGGGCATTCGGAGCACCTTTAGGAGCCGGCCCTGCATTTGCCGCTAATTGACCAGGGTGCCAGTGCATCGAGCCGCCTCCAACTAGGCCTGCATGAGGCATAGAGCCTAGAGGGTCATTCTGGCCAGCATCACCACCCTGGACTCCCTCCACTTCTTGATGTGGGGCATTCGGCGCACCTTGCAGAGCCGGGCTTTCCTTGGGGGCTGGCAATAAATGTCCCCAGTTAGCTGGGGCGCCAGGCAGCAGTAACGTAACGTCGATGGCCACCTCTTGTGGGGCAATTGTTGGGCCCTGTTCTCCTTGACCTGCTTCAGCTAGTATAGTGTGCGTCAACCTTTTACCACAATCTTTGAGAAGATGAATGATGGCATCATCGATCGCGTTAATCCTGGCAGGGTTCTGAAAAGCTTGTACAGTCACTAGACTGTCGCAAGCTGGGTGCAATCTCCTCAGACCACGGAGGATGTCCAAGAAAACATGGTTTGGTAGAGCATGGACATTGGTATAGTTCCTTGATAGGATCTGATCTTTGACTGTCTGTCATTATTTATCATAGAGCTGACTATTGTCGTTAGTGAATCCCATGAGTGTCTTCTGCTGGCTGATTTTTCGCCCTTGGTTGTGGCGCTTGGAACCAATTGTCCTGGTTAGTGTAATATCCAGAATCCGGTACACTTGCCCTGGTGTGCCGTTCACCGCCGGCCGGACATTGGGCCTGTGGATGTACTACAAATCGTTGTTATTTGCGTTCATTTCATCAGATTCAGGGTCTAGATCATTGAGGGACTTGATATTTGCGTGTTGTCAATCTCGCAAATACTGTGCATTGTAGATACTTTAGTTAGTACGCTAGAGATTCCGTCCCCATATGCAATGAATACTTTATATATCAGTCCCTGATGCTTAGGGAACTTGAACAAATTCAAATTTCAAACCTTGACGCTTAAGACTTTGAGGCAGTTATCTGATTCATGGTGGAGATACAGGATGGACAGGTCCTAATAAAGCCATATTCCTGAACTTCAAAGCGAAGATAGTGGATCACACGTGACGCGACACCCCCTGCGCTAAACCTGTTCGACATTTCAATGCCTCTACCTCCTGGCCCTCCAGGCGTCCTTCCATGTACACCCCCCTAAACTAAATCATTCGGTTCACAATCCTGTATTTACTGCACAATCTTTTAAACAAGCACTGCACTCACTACTGTCATGCCCAGCAAATATTCGTTCTATCGTCGGAAATATGGCCGGGCCCATCCTTACGAGAAGCATCTACGAACAGCGCACAGCAATCAGGGCATTCCCCCGTTGTTCACGATACAGGATATGTCCTCTACCGATTGTATTAACCAAGCGGAAGGCCATTCATTGCTCCCAAACCCCCTAACCCATGGTGGGTAGCAGACACATTCGGATTATAAATCCAATGTGGACCCGGGCGGATGGGGACCCGACGCCCCCACTGAAGTGGAAGCAATTGTCAGCACCTCCCCAGCGCCCAGCCAACTGGCATATCATCCTCCCGCCAAGCAACCTATTGGATATGTAAAGGGATGTGAAGAGGAGCCAAGGAATTTGAGCGCAAACCCGTGGGCTCCCTTTCCCACTGCACACGGTTTCACACTTGCCTCTTGGTTCATTGAGAGTAAAGTCCCAAAGTCACAGATTAATGAGTGCTTTTCAAGCGGACTCGGTGATTCGGAATTGGTCAGCTACAGTTCAAAGCATACGCTCGATAGTCACCTCTGCTCACTTGATCCGTATAGTGCATATCTACAATTGTTCGACGGCCGAGTTGATGAGGGTGAGAGAACATTGCCTTTCTTTTATCAGAACATTCTTGACTGTGTCAAATATCTTCTGTGCCAGATAGGGTACAGTGATGATTTTGTTTACACCCCAGGGCGTGAATATGATCCCAATGGACAGCAGATATTTGCAGAAATGCACACTGGTGATTGGTGGTGGGACGTCCAAGTATGGTTCCAAACGTGTGTACATAAGGCAAGAGCCAAAGAGGCTAACTGACCACAGGAGAGTCTTCCCCCCAGTGCCACTATGGTTCCCATTATTGGGATGTCAGAGCAGACGTATCTCCGCAACTTCTCCAGCGACAAGAAGGCGTGGCCTGTGTATATTACTATTGGGAACTGTCACGGCCACCTGACCGGGTATGGGGACAAGACATTGAGATTTGGGTTGCGTTTATTGGTTGTGGTTTCTTTGGTTGCTTTGTAGGATTTCTTTTGTCTTATGGTTGGGGTTGGTTGCCGCCCAGCGGAACCTGGCGGAACCTTATGGAAGGATCGCGGCTGCGCGCAATGCCAAGGGTTTTCTTTTGTATTAGTGATCACGGAGGATTTCCTATCTATATAAGGGAGTGTGCCCCCTTATATTTTATGTTCTTCACGCAATCTGGTAATCTCCTTCAGGCACCCTTTCTTACGTTCCAAGGATCCACCTAACCTCCATGTCGTCCTTGACTTTATCT
>LN891110.1:141396-172683 GCA_900010015.1 Tuber aestivum | reverse complement strand
CTCGGTTGGGGCGGGGGTGATCGGGGCTGTTGATGGACTTGTACCTAGCCTTTGTGTTTGCTCGCTCGCAGAGGTGTTGGCTTATGGGGTTCTTTCGGGGTCTCTGATGGGTCTGGACGGTTTGGGTTCGGAGGTTCGTGGTCTTGTTTATAGTTGTTACGCGCGCCAGTGTATTGTGGGGACCCTGGCCCCAGGCAGTTGCTTTCGAGCGCTGTTCCGGTCCGCTTGTGGTCCGCCGGAGGCCCGCCTGCCCTTATGGTAGGTGTATGATGGGATGATCGCTCGACTCATAAGCCATGTTTTGGCGGTAGCGAGTATAAATAAAATTAGATTGAATTCAGGCACCTGTACCTAGGAATTACACTCTCTTCTAGTACGCGTCCTCCTGAACCTCTGAACCCTGACCCTGAGCCCTGACCCCCGAACCTAGTGCAACTCACTTCGGTTGTACCCCCGTGCCTAGACCTCGCTTCCGAGCTCTTGTCTGTCCCTGCTGTGGTGTGCCTTGGGCTACCCGACCCTCAGACCCTGTGCGTTACAGGAACCTTCCGTTGGCGAAGCGGAACAAACCTGGATCGATGGCAGTTCTCCTTCTCGGGCTACTCCCTATCTACCCCAAGTTCTCAAAGTCCTCATCTGTGAACGAACTGCAGCAACAAATAAGCGCCGATACTTTACAGAGCGTCTTCAAACTTTTATCTGAACTCTTACAAGAAGTACCCCTGGAGGGTGTTCCAATCGACTGTACAGATGGGAAAGCCCAGAGGTGGTTCCCTACTTTAGCAGATTGGATTGCTGACCATATGGAAAACATTGTACTCCACGGGATAAAGTCCAATGGATGTCCCAAATGTCAGGTACCTCCGGACAGGTTGGGATATTACTTCCAGAAACGGTACTCTGAGAGAGACTATGTGTCATACAAGCGTCTTGAACATGGGAGTCGAGATCTAGGGGCCCGCCCGCGGTCCAGGGATGTCAACGTTAACTTTGATGCGCTTGTTATCAAGATTGGGCAAAATGTCTCTCACGGGATTCAACATGTTTCAGCGCCGGACCTGTACCAGCCTGACTTGCTACATACAGTCTATCTTGGACTATTCAAGCATATGATGGAGGGGGTGCAAGGGTTTCTCCAGGAACAGGACCGACTGCAAGTATTTGACGACGCCTGGAAATCTTTACCACCCTGACCAGGCTTCTTTGTTGCAAAAAAGGCTTATCGTGAGGTTACTCAGTGGCAGGGAAAGGAGATGAGGAACTTGGGGCCTTGCCTTTGGGCTGTTCTGGCGGTTGCGTTGAGACAGCCAGAGGCTCTGCAAATGTAGCCTTTCAAATACGCCCTAGCCTGTGGCAGCTTGTTGCTTGATTTCAGTCTGATGGCGCAATACCGAAGCCACACACCTGAGACTCTAGACTACATAGAACAATACCTGAATCGGTTTCACTCGACAAAGGAAGTTTTGCATGAATTCTGGGTTTCTAAACCTACACTTGCGAAAGTTTAGAACCAGCCGCAGGAACTGCAAAATCGTAGAGTGCAGATTACTCAACCACATACTAAAGCTAGACATTGTCAGATCCAGGACCCGGAGGGTGGTGTAGAGCATGACTAGCTCCTGGATCTGATCCATACAGAATCACATTGCAACTTTATTAAGATGCATCGATTGGGCCACTTCCGCGAACACATATACCAGTTTGGTGATATTCCGATGTATTCTACTGAGTTTGGTGAACTGGCGCATAAAGAACAAATTAAAGATGGATGGCGACTTGCAAATTAGAATGATGGCACTCAGCAGATCCTGCACAGCTACGGCTGCCACCAGGCGATCCGAATGAGACTCGTGAACCTGGATTGACTTTGTAGGCATATAGCACACATCTCAGCCGAGGTAGTTGAACCTTTGGACCCGGTGGGTCTAAATTCGGGGCACGCCACACGTCACAGGATTCTCAAGGGACATCCGGGGCATGTTGCGAGCCTGAATGGTTTTTGACAGGTCTTAGGCATCTCATGCGACAGCATGTGTCATGAAATGATTCGATACAGCCGGCAAAGTCTGACGGCAGAATGCAGGCTTCCCGAACATCTAGCTGCACTTAAACTATTCCCGTTTGAGCTATGACAGAAACTTGAAATACCTGTGGTGGCCTTTCAGGAAAAGGATGTTTACGACATCCACTAGGCACGATCTACCTACGCCGACCTCTTCCGGAACGAGGCGAGGCGCAATAATTGGGTTTAGGTAGAAGCAGCGGGGGAGCAAATGTATGGTACACTATGTGGCCGTCTCCCTGGGAAAATAATAGTGCTTTTCAAAATCGGCGACCACAGGCACACTAAGAGTGTATACCGGCTAGCCGGTACTCAGATGCTGAGCGTCCTTAACACAGGGTGCCCATCCGGGTTTCACGAGCTTGTTACCGTACAGCTAAGGCCAGATGCGCAAAGTTTTACAATAGTGGACATCGGGACGATCATAGGGCTGGTGCACCTGATCCTGCAGTCCAACCGGTGATGGCTTGTCAATACTGGAATTGACTTAAGAAGGTTCAATGAGATTTATTGAGTAGTTGTACAAGAATAGGGATTTTGTAAAGCACAGCACAGACTCAGGATTGCCGACGGAGCCAATCCGAGATATCCGAGTCACCACCGCACAAGGGCAGGAGATCAAGGGACCCGGATAATCAGAGTCCTGTACCAGCCCCTCACCCCCTGCGGGTGAGTAACATAACGGGAAGTGCGGGCTAAGACGACGCCAGTAGGTCGTCCTAGCCCAGACTCCAAAACAGTGCATTTCTATAGACAGGTAGCAGAACTTGAGAATAATAAAAGCCAGAGGGGTATAATTGCAAGTAATGGAAGTAGAGATTAAGACTGTACCGCGGAAGGAAAGGGTTAACTTAGAAAGTAAAAGCGCAGAAGCCCGCCGGGCCGCGGGTTCCTCCACTCTGCCTCACTGCCGGTGAGGCATCACAATGGCCGTAGGAACACAATTGGAACCGGCTTTTGGGAGGGAATGAGGGACAGGAAGGCTGGGAGCAGGATGGAGTTCAGATGTCAGGAACCTAGGAATTAGGATCCTGACATATCAGCGTGAGACTAGAGCACTGTGGGTGCAGAGAATGTACTAGACTAGACTAGATATGAGAGGATGAGAGCCGAGAGGCAGGGCGTAGAAACTAGAAAAGGTGCAGCAGCGCAAGACGTCCGGATAGTGATCGGAACTGGGAGATCGCTTAAGACGTAGTCAGGATAGACCCCGGGGGGGCAGGTGTGATGGAACACACCAGGGTATGGCGACAGGTCTCCTAGCGCACAGGATCAGGGGTGGATTGAGGGGGAGATCTGGAGGGCCAGGATGGGGCAGGATATTGCGCCCGGGATCCCGATGCCCAGGATGTGGCTGGATGTCGAGCTTGATCCCTGGATGCACAGGATGCACAGGATGGGAAAGCAAGTGCAGGCACATTAGAACGCAGCGTCCAGGTGTCAGATACAAGCAATTTTTTGGCTGATGTTGAATGAGTTATTTTTCTCATCTTCGTGGTTCACTCTGGTTGGGAAATATGCATCACGGAGGGCTATCTTGCTCAAGCATTTCTTTCTTCATACTGCGTTTTGGATATATTCTAACTGGGGTATCGAGGGGGTGTGCTTTATGATTAGATCATTGTGGCCCTTAAGGTCGACTAGGGGCCTACTCTCTACTCTGTCCTTTTTGGGTTGTACGAACATAGGGGCTGCTACTGGTACCGTTTCGCGGTAAATAACTCCTTAGTGTAACTTTCTTTGGACCCACTCATGGAACTTTGATTTGTACCCCTCAGGTACCGAGTAAATTGGTTCATCTTTGATTTGTAATCATGGGATTAGTTGAACTCAATGTAACGGACAGGGTCTGAGGGTCAAGTAGCCCAAGGGACACCACTATCGGGGCAGGCAAGAGTCTGGAGGTGAGGTGCGGGGGCAGAGGTACAACCTAAGCAAGGTGTCCGACGTTCAGAGGTTCAGGAGGTCAGCGTCAGGGTTCAGGGGTTCAAGAGGACGCGAGAGAGTAGGGAGTGTAATTCTTAGGTACAGGTGTCCAAATTATATCTAACTTTATTTATACTCGCCACGCCAAAACCTGGCTTATGGTCGCGCGATCATCTCTCGTACACCCAGCATAAGGCCAGGCGGGCCCCCAGCAGACCACAAGTGGACTGGGACTGCCGTGTTAGGTACGGCCGGGGACTGGGGTTCCCACAATACACCGGCGTGCATAACAACAATATACAAGACCAAGAAACCTCCGAACCCAAACCATCGAGACCCATTAGTGACCGCGAAAGAATACCACAAGCCAACACCCCGGCGAGCGAGCACCACACGAAAGCTAAGTACAAGTCCATTAACGGTCCCGATCACCCCCGCACCAACCGACAAACCGACATCCAACCCAACAGGAACAGTGCGACCAAGGTCCTTGGTCCTGCCAAGTGAGGGGAAGGTAGTTACGGCTCGCAACCATCACAAAAAATAAAACAAATCAAAAGAAATATCAAACCCGGTCTTAATCCCATCCCGCTAAATCCATATCCTCCTCCACAGTAGAATCCCACCCGTCACCCCCTACCAACCCGCTGGAAGAATACCCCAAGTCAGCGAACTGCTCCGGGGTAAACTCCAGAAGAGCGGCAAACGTCCCATCCAGCGTAGCCCTCGAGACAGAAGCCGAAGCCTCGCCTCATGCCCGGCCACGCCCCCTCCCTGAACGCCGTTTGCGCCGCCGACCACCGGAAGAACTGGCCTCCCCATCAGCAACCTGCCCAACCCTTCCCTACACTCCCACCTCCTCCACCACTGCCCGCTTTCTAGCCTGCTGCCAGGGCAACCTCAACCCGAGAAAGTCAGACATGCTAACCCCCACGCTCAGAGGCGAGCTCACAGCTCGACGCCCTACAGGTGCCGCCAACGGGAACCGAGTCTTGTACCGCCCCACCACATACGGGTTCTCTCCCTTAGGGCAATGCCTACAAGGAAAGTGCCCAGGGGGAATGACCGGACCCTCAGCAATATCCACCAATACCGTAACTACCAAGCCGTCCGACGAGAGAGATCCATCCATCGATCCTTCATCGACGGGGGACAAAGGCAGCTCTAGTCCAGCCAGGGGGAGGGAAGAACCGACGAACAAATCCGCGAACATGGGCGCATCATCAGCGACCCATGACGCCTCACTGGCAGGGCTAGCTACCACCCCGGGGGCAGCCACGAATCGCTCAGGCGCCTGCATCCCCGAAGGAAAGGACGCCCCCACGGGTAGCCGCACCGTAGCCACATCCTCTTCTTCAGCCACCCCCCCACTGGGAGGCGGCGTCATGTCCCCAGGCCCGCCAAAGGGAGGGGAGGGCGAACGCCTAGCCAAAACCAAGGCCACACGCTCCCGCTCCGACCAGTGGAGTCGACAGGACAACACCGAGACGTGGTGGCGAAGGCGGGAGACCTCCTTCCAAAGAAGAGAAGCCTCATTGACCGACGCCGAGAGGGAAGACAAGGCCACACAGACCTTGCCCGCTGAAAGGAAAGAACCTTGCTTAGACATCGAAGCGACCGACCGAAGTGAACGAACGACGGAGACGAAGAACCTAAAGGCAACGAACATAAGGACAAAGCCTTACGAGGTTAATAACTGTAAGCGAAGGTAAAGATTCCTTCACAAACAAAACCTGAAATTATCGTGAGATAAAGTCAAGGACGGCATGGAGGTTGGAAGTATCCTTGAAACGTAAGAAAGGGTGTCCAAATTGAATCTAAATTTATTTATACTCATCGTGCCAAATCTGGCTTATAATCGAGTGCCCCCCGGACAGGAGCTTAACACCGGCCGGGATCCACCGATGGGCCTGGGGCCCTGCTACCCCCGCAAAATACAGGCAACTAAATACAAGATACCAATCCTCCGGCCCCATACCGTTAACCACTTCAGTGAACAAGTACTAACACCAAAGCTAAAGTACAAGCCCATCAACAGTCCAGCACCCACCCGCTCCACCTAGCCAGGCCACGGGAATCCCAGCATAATCAAAAAATCACTACCATCGGCAATCCGATCTCGCGCCCAAAATCCTCATAAAAATCATAACCAAATAAATCCACCATCATCAACCCCACCCGGCACCCAAGAAAATGTTTCCGCACTGTCCCGCAAAAGGGCCATGACAGAGGGGCGGTACAAAGCCAGTCTCCCCTAAGCAATCAGTCGAGGTGGGTATAAAGCCCAACCCTTGCACCGTAATAGCCAACCCGGGACACCCCTAGGGTAGTATCCTTATAGGTATCCCAACCTATGTAGAGCCAACCATGTCCACCTCTTCTTCATGTTCCTCCGCATCCTCAAACTCTTGTGTAGCTGGACGGGGGCGAGAAGGGCAAACAGATGAGTGGGATTCATGTGGGCCATCACAGTTCACACACCTGGGTGTAGTATGACCGCAGGGATGGCCTCGAAGGCGACAGGTAGCGGTGGGGCAGGAGTGATCCCCAGTGGAGTGAGGGAGGAGGCACCTGCGGCAGGAGGCAGGCAGGATGCATTTGATACTGTGGTGGCCAAACTTGTGGCAGTTTGTACACTGGGTGTATTTGTTGAAGCGTAGACGGCGTTCGGTACGGTAGGTATTGGAGAAGGCAGAGAGGCGTTTGCCAATGAAAGAGGGAGCCTTGGGTCTAGTGATGGAAATAACCATGGTTGAGGTGAGTTTGCCGATGCATGCTAAATCAGAGGTAAGCCACCTAGGCTGTTCAGTAAGAGATAATCCTGAGTTGAATGTAGTGAGTTCTTGGGCAAGAGACGCTAGAGAGATAGAGGTAGCAATGCCATTTACCAGAAGCTGGGTGGTAGGAGTGTCGAGGTGGATGGTAGAGGCACCAGGAATGAGGTGCAAAAAGGTTCCAACTTTGCTGTTGACAGTTGTTGCTCTAACCGTGTCCATGGTAGTGAGGATGACATGTCCATCCCGAAAGGAGACAGACTGGATGAGAGTAGAGGCCAAGGCCTGGTTGATGCTGTCGCGTAACTGTACAGCAGTAGTGGTAAGGGGGGCAGCCTCTCGTTTAATGATAAGGCGATGCTCGCGCATGGTGAGGCCCTTTTTCTTGTCAGTAAGGGGCTTAACCGAGGTAGAGGAGGGTTTGGCTGGCTTCAGGCCAGGCTTTGTGGGTTTCTGAGAGGGCTTCCTTGCCCTCCTAGCGACCGTAGCCCAAAGAGGAGGGGCTGCCGGGCCAGGAGGTTGGGCATGGGGAAGGGTAGGATGTAGAGGAGGAACAGAGGGCTGCTCTGTTGTATCGGTGGCAGGAGGTGCCGGTGGGGCAGTGGTATGATAAGGCTGAGATAGAGTGGAGGCACGAAGGGCATCCAACTCCTCAGTTAGGGCGGTGATGTGCTCGGTTAGACCATCAGTCGCCTTCTTGTAGTCTTCGTGTAGTATTTGCATCATGTGGAGTATAACGGGAAGGACCTTTCCAAAGCTGAGAGGTGCTTCAATCTCGGCTGCCTCTAACAAATCTTCAAACATCTTTAAGAAGATGCCATTAGGACCTTCATAGGCGTTGGCTGGGTATTGTATAGATGAGGTGGTACCACTGCGTGGTCGTTTAAGCGAGGCGGGGCCCTGAGGCCAGAATATAGGTGATAAGCGACCCTGCCCACAAGACTATGAGGCCCCGTCAGGCTGTGTAGGAGGTTGCGGAACGAGAGGGGGTGATGACCCCATGATGAGAGTGATGAAGGGAAACTTTGACCCCGGTCGGGCCAAAGCAAGGTATCGTGGTGGATAAGATAATTCTCTGGCACGTAAGAAAGGGTGTCCAAAGGAGATTACCAGATTGCGTGAAGAACATAAAATATAATGGGGCACACCCCCTTATATAGATAGGAAATCCTCCACGATCACTAATACAAAAGAATACCCCTGGCATTGCGCGCAGCCACAATGCTTCCATAAAGTTCCTCCAGGTTCTGCTGCGTGGCAACCGATCCCGATCGGAATACAGAGGAAATCCTACTAAGCAACCAAAGAAGGCACAACCAATAAATGCCACCAAAGTCCCAATGTTCCGTCCCCATGCCAGGCCAGGTGGCCGTGACACTCAATGGTTAATTTTTCGCAGTTGTGGTAGGCAGTCTAATATTGCCTCTGAAAAAACATCCGCGAGCTTGTCCATTATGGTATGCCCTGTCTCGGTAACCGCTGATCGGTATTCTCAACTTGTTAGTTTGCATGATACCTTTACTTTTTGATTCGGGATAGTGATTGACATCTCTCCACATCTCATGCTTGCCTTGTGGTATGTCATGCATGGCATTCCTAGGAGTACATCGTGTTTCGCTACATTTCCAATTAACATAGGCTTGTTCAGAAAGGTTGCTTTTCCTATGTGTATTGTGGTCGTAGTCTGGCTGTCGCTAGATGATCGAGAACCTTTTCATAGCCATGCTGAGCATTATCAGATATTTGGTTGATTGTGTTTTTATTCCATGTGTGGCTACGAATGTATTGCTTAGGCTGTCTGATCCTATCGTTTCTGTATCAAACAGGACTCTAGCCAGGTAGCCATTTCTGTTTACTGTCCCTTCTAGTGATTGAAAGGGTTTGGTTTTCGTGGCTGCGGGTATCATCCTATAGCAATCAATTGTTGCTATTATTGCGTTGATGTTGACTTCCTCACTCTGGTCAAATTCTTCTTCGAGGAGGTTAGTGGTGATGTCTTTTTTTATGGGCTTTTCTTTGGATTTTCGGGCATCGCAGTCTTTTGCGTAGTGCCCCTTTTTTCCACATTCACAGCATTCCTTGTTTTCCCCGCACAGTTGTTGTCACTGGTTGAGTGTGGGTGTTCGCTTTCCTTTTTATTCACGTTGCTTTTCTTCTACGGTTTCTTTGCCGGGTTATCAGATGGCCTTTATTGTGTCTGGTTCTTTTGATATGCTTTGTTGTTGAACCATATCGTGTCGTACCTCTCTGCTCGTTTTATGATCGCATGTATATTATCTTCTTTACTTTCGTGTGGTTCCACAGCCATGCATAGCTCCGGATACATGGCTTTGTAAAACCACTCTTTCAGTGTGAATCCTGATATTGTTCCTGGCAGCAGGCGGGAGTGGTACATGAGTAGCGTTGTTGCGGTCTTGGTGATTCGTTTGGTTATCCCATTGTGGACTTGCTGAATTGCATTGTACTTTAAGAACAGTTCATCCTTGTTCCTTGAGGATTGGAACCGTTCACAGAGGAAGTTTATCACCATTGTTCATCTTACATTGTCTGGTTCCTGGTAGGTACGTATGCATTGATGGTATACGGTGGCCACATTATCGCTGCAGAAGAATCCAACCTATATGGCTGACCCATATTCTGCAAATTGTATCCAATGTACTAGGAGGTACTGCGATACTGTAGTGTGCCATCATTCGAATGCTTTGAGTTGTAAATCTTCTCCTTTGCCAGTAAACAGCTTAGCTTTCGGTAATTTTATCAGTAGTGCATCAGGTGTTTCTTCTGGTGGTGCCAGTAGTGGTGGGGGAGCAGGTGCCCCACTACTTGATATGCTTTCATCATCTGAAGATAACTCACTCAGAGGAGGTGGAGCTGATGACGGAGGTGGTTTGCGTTCTTTGGCTGGCAATTCCAGAAATTCCCTGGCTGTTGTGTCCTTGGATGGTTTCTTGTCCTTCCTTTGGGTAAGGCCATCATGTGGGATCTCTCACCCACTTTGTATTGTTAGTGGATCAATATCTCACTAATCTGTGTAGGAGCCGACCGCTTCGTAGGCCTGCCGCTCCTTACTAGTACCTGTCACGGCCACCAAATTTTCTTTACTTTTGTCGCGCGTCTCGTACCTGGAAGAGCTCCCTGAAGTTCTCAGGATTCGCGTTCTTGGAGGAATAGGTGTGGCCCGACGGACCCAGTTGACCATGCGCGGCAAGCTGGATTAGTGCATGGCGATTCCACGTTGTAAAAGATAAGAGCTACGCCTGGTTGGATATAGTGAAGGATCTCCTTGATGTTTCAAGACGTACATAAAGGGCGTACGTTATAGATCGGAGGATTTCCTATGGTTGGGTTATGAGTTGAGCTCGGAGGAGCTCCGTTAGATTGAGGGATTTTCTTTGATATATCTATGGGGTGTGCCCCTTGATATTTTACTTTCTTTACACAATCTGGTAATATCCTACCTTTGTATATACTTAGGAATTACGTCCACTCCTTGCTCTCATGTTTTATCGTGAAGAACTCAAGATTGTCGTACCACTCTGCCTTCCAGAACCTCCAGGAGACCTACCATGATACTTGACGTCTCTTTATCTTCTTACCTTGCTTTGCTAGTCATAGCTGGCCCCAAGCGTGAACCTGCTGCATGGTTCACGCTCTTTGATTAATATACCTTGGGTCCTTCCTTCATGTCCGCCCCGTCCTCGGTTAACTGTCTCGACGAGAGTTCTCCCGCCTGAACCCTTTGCGCTTATGGCTTTTTTTTGTGTTTGCTTTGTTTTCGGTTAGCTCTCTTGACGAGAGTTCTTTTACCTGAACCCGGTAGACCTGACGACCTTGAGACTTTCAACCCTTATGAATCACTTAACAATATTACATTAGGCTACAATTATCAAGCTCTTATCGTTTACCACCTACCTTCTTTGAATCTTGTTTTAGACCTCTGGCGGGATCCCAGTTGAGTTACCCTGGCCCGCTTGGCTGTACACCATGCGGGTGGACTCTGGCTTGATATCGGAAACGCTCCTTGAACCTCGCTCCTCGGCCGCATACCAATCAGACGGATTAACCTGGGACAACGAGACCCTTGACCTAGACCTCGAGTGGGACACTGGACGATTACCTTGGCCCACACGGATGCTCCTTAGTTGGACCTTAGTTGGTTATGCTCCTTGCGGGTGGACTCCGGCTTGATGTCGGAAACCCTCCTTGAACCTCGCTCCGCGGCCGCATTCCAATCAGAGGGATTAACCTTGGACAACGAGGCCCTTGACCTAGACCTCCAGTAGGACACTGGACGATTACCTTGGCCCACATGGATGCTCCTTAGTTGGACCTTAGTTGGTTATGCTCCTTGCGGGTGGACTCCGGCTTGATGTCGGAAACCCTCCTTGAACCCCACTCTTTGGCCGCATACACGTTAGGTGGAGAAACCTTGGATACTGGGGCCTTTGATGCTTAGACCTCTGAGGTGGGATACCTGTCTCTTGCTTAGACCTCCGGTGGGATACCGGACATCTGTCTAGACCTCGGAGGTGGGAACCTGTCCTGATGCTTAGACCTCTGAAGTGGGATACCTGTCTCTTGCTTAGACCTCCAGTGGGATACCAGACATCTATCTGTCTAGACCTCGGAGGTGGGATACCTGTCTCTTGCATAGACCTCCGGGGGGATGCCGTACCTGTTTATATCACTTGTTCCGATTGTGGCGTGCCTGGGACTACCTGCTTGGACCATGTCCGTTACAGTACCGTCTTGTTGGATCCTATGGGGTTGAGCAGGCCTCTGAACCGTGTGCGTTCTCACTACTTGCTAAGGTTAAAAAAATGTAACGTGTTCACACCGGGGCACTAATCACGCTGTCGGGATACAATTGGAGGATGACATTAGTCTGCCAGAGACTAATAATTTCGTACTCACTAAGGGACGCTTTGGTGGTATAATTGAAAAATAAAGATAACCATTCAACTGAGTATCTTATAATACTGTCTGTTGAAATCTGCTGTTTGCAAGGCGGAAACCAGTGATCCATTTAAGTACATATATTTGAGTACAATCATGAATTGCCACTCATTTCCTTACTCAATCAAGCCGTAAAAATAACCAAGTATCAACCGATACCTAAAACAAAACATAAAACATACTAACTATCAACCAATACTTAAAACAAAACATAAAACCAACTAAAAAACTAACCGAGTACCAGCTCCGGTTATACCAACTGTCACAAACTGTGACTAAGCAAGGCAGATTTCACATAGCTCGGAATTCCAAGCTATAGGTATGTTGGGATTTTACATGACGCACATTAGTGTGCCATAGGTTATTATGTTTACCTGTTCGTGACTCACAGTTGTGAGTCACATGATATTATGATTTTCACACATGACTCAAATTATGAGTCATGGGTTTCACTCAGGTGATACGAGTTGCGCACCTGACTTGGTTATTATGTTTTGATTGGTTAAGTATGTTGCGCAGCGACACATAGGAGTCAGCTGAGGGATTTCGCATGACTCGCAGTTATGAGTCACAAGGTTCGCGTGACGCATAAGTATGAGTCACGCCAGGTGAAGAGCTACTATATAAAGGGTCACCAGGACCCCTAGTATTAGCTCTTTACATGTTCTTCTTGTTTATTTCCTACTTTTACAGTTTTTACAAATCAAACCTACCTTTACGCTCTTTAAGATTTATCTTAAGAAACCCAACAATTGTCTTTCCTCCCAAGCGAGAAAACTATTTCTCGTCCCAGGTCAAACAGATCAGTCCTAAGCGAGGACTTAAGAAGATTAAGAGGAATAGGCGCGATAAGATAGAAGTCGAAAGGACTTGACTATCGATAACGCCTTGGCATAGGCCAAAGAACTATTACCTCGTTTCAAGCAAGAATCGTTACCAGTCGCCTTACTAACCCGACCGGTAGGATTCTTATCCCCAACACAAAATCGTCATCCTCTCTAGGGACTTTAGTTGACATAACCCTGAGCTGAATAATATTAAGTTTTAGTCTTTAATTTCATTCTTTACCTTTTGCCAGTGCTGTGTTCAAGATATTTAAGGTTTGATGCTATGCCTTCCTTAGGATCCATCTTTCTGAGGGAGCCCCTGTTACAATATATTCTTCTAGTTTATTTGCTACACTTATATTTTATACAAATAAAACCCAATCTTAACCATTTTAACCTTTATCTTAAGAAATATAAGTCCTGTCTTTCCTCCCATGGGTGCTAAGCAAGGACATGAGAAGACTAAGCTAATCGGTGCGATAACATAAAAGCCATGTGACTAAACCATCACCTCGCAAAGGTAATAGCCTAAGAACTATTATCTTACCCTGAAATGTAAATCATTACCCATCTCACTCTAGTACGCGGTAGGATTCTTAACAGTCTAAGGTAGATGTTTACTTCTGTAAATTCTATTTGGCTACAGAATATACCTAGTACGAGGTTATATTGGCAAACCCTACTCCTTTTTCCTAGATTTTGGATACAATACTCCTGTGCTATGTCCTTTATTTCCTCCTCTATTTACAATAGACTTCACAGCATATAACAGTGGGAGACACTGCCGTTTGATCATGGACATTACCTTGAATAATAGGAAATCAGCTTTTTGGTACTCAAACTTGGGACATCAATACCAAGTAATATGTGATGAATCTAGATGACCCCCAGCTCTACGATATCAGATCTGCCACATTCTAACAAATGTAAGAAATCTATACAATTTCTAGATATCATCACCGATATACTATTTACTCTTTTCTAACCACTGCTTTCCCTCTCTTCTATCACTGTAACTTTTCAATCATGTCACTAGAACAATAATCCAACCTCGACAGTCAACTGACCTCCTGTCTTGGTAATGTATATGGAAGTAAATGCAACATTGCACCTGACCCTGTGGAACCTGGAGAACGGGATCCAAATCTGAACAAAACAATTCCCAGAGCTTCCAGGGCATACATTTGAATGACTAGGCATTACACCTACCTTTTTCCCCCCTGCAAACAACAAGCCAACTAACAAGACTCCCAAAGCACTCATGTGAAAGCATAATGGAGGCAGCTGTGTGTCTAAACCCTAAAACTGATACTGAAGACCAAGTGTATGGGGAACCTGTACATATATCAGAGGACAGCAGCAATGAGTACCAAATCTCCTCAGGCTCCTTAGAACCATAATCAGAAACTAATGCTGATATAGAAAACTTCAATCTCAATAACAGGAGAGCAACAATATGCCATCACAGGTTACAAACAGTGAACAGAGAGGATATCAACTGTAGAAAAACAGTGTGGATGTTGACTACTACCAGATCACAGTGATCTGGCCCTTCTCTGCTAATACACACCATTCCTGCCTGCATCATTCTATTGGCAGCTATGTTGAAAAGTATAGATACTCACAGTTGGGGCATGTATGGTCTTCGAGGTAGCTGGGTTCAGGGTAGTCCTGTTAGGGTGTTGGCATATATGTTTTCCTTTTTCGCTAGCTTTCTTTCTCTCTTTAGGTAGCATCTTTGATCATCTCTTTACCCCTACTCTCATGGTCCCCAGTCCCCATTTCATATTACAACATATTCATGGTAGAACCTCTACTCTTGGTGGTCCATCTTCATGCTCAGTAAGGTATTTGTCTCCACTGTGTCTCGCCTGTATGCTTTCCCCGGATATCAGAAGCTCAAGCCTAGCAGATAATCTACACTGGCATATAGCCCAACGTGATATTAACTGGTACAGAAGTAGCAGCTGGAAGAATAATGTTACAGGACCCGAAGGTTCTATATTACACCTGGCCAGGGATCTGATTCTTTAATACACTATTTTCAATGACTCACTACCTAACATAGTTGTTCTGATGGCCAAGGAATACAGTATTTGAGAGGATGAATTGAATATGATTGAGGATTGCACATGTATTGAACCATCCGATGATGGTATAACAATAGTAAGTAATCTTAGCTAAATGTCTAGACATATAGCAAATTATAATAACCATGATAGATATGCCAAAAGCAGTCAGGCGTATAGTTACAACTTGTTTATCACATGAAGTATCATATAGTGAAGTTATGTAAACTGCCACTGCCGCAAGGTGCTGTAGCTATCACACAAAGAGTAGATTATCTTTTTGAAGGAGACCGGTTCATGTGTGACCCGAAAGGGTATGAGGTTTGTTACTATGATAGCTAGCAATAGCTATTGGGTACTACCACTAACTAGGTATAAATTTGGACACTGTCTGATCCCATGATTCTTTGCACCCCTGAACCCCGAGGCCATATATGGAAAGTACTTTGACGGAAAGAAAGTGCAAGGAGGGATAGATCCTGAGTTCCTATCTAGAATCAACTGAGCTATGATCTACTTGACTTGTACTATACTATACCACACTCTCAGGGCATGGCAAATAGGTAAGTACAAAGCGCCAAAGGACTTCAAGGCTGATATTGTTATGGGTAAGAATCTCATAATATTTAATAGACCGTAGCAAAGGAGTCTGGCTAACCCATGACCTACCTAAGACATTTTGACATGCCAGAGGCAAACATGACAAAGATTTTCCTGGCAGATCCAGGAGCTATTGGTCTAAAACATCTTCCAAATTGTCATCAGAAAGCTCCAGCAACAATAGGGGATTCAGAATAATCGAATAGAAGGGTATGATGATGATGTTGATGCTGTAAGTGCAGAGCTCAAGCAAAGGAAATCCAATCAGGCTCTAAGCTACTCCTTGTAGAGTAGACAGACAATCACCAACTGCCCTTTACAGATCTATTTGGGGCACCAGAATAGCTACAAACAGTCACAGCATTACAATGTTGCTTTTGATTTTAGCTAGAAGGGTATTGGATAGTCTCTTAGCATTTATAATTTAGAACAGGATAGTCTAGATGATATACCGCAATACATAGGACATCTGATGTTGGGGAGTATAGTTAGTCTATATATTTCATCACACCTCTTGCTTAGTCTGAATGATTCATAGTCGGAGCAGGTGATGGCTATAAAAGAACTACAGGATGGGAATTTTGATTGAGCGAGAGGAGGGAACAGTTCAGTGGGACTGGGATTAAGAGTGGACTCGATGTGGTGTATATGCGCACTGGTGGTGCTGGTGGGATCACAATCTTTAATAGTGCCTAGTGTACTCAATGGATTAAAATAGTAGACCCATGTGGTACCATACCATAGTAAACAAAGTATTTCCAGTACAGATCAAGACCAAATTGTAATTTGATATAGTTACCGAAGGTCCTAGAACATATAGAGTACATTCCGATTAGGGTGAGCAAATCCTGACAAGGTCAATTGAAAGTGTGAAATCAGGATTGAAGAGGTAGATAATATAGGACTTGGGGTACACAGAAGTAGTTCTTCAAAGTCATAAGACACAGGAGCAGAGCAAGGAACTTAGGAGTAGGAGAGCAAACAGGATATGTGGTGGGAGGCAACTGATATAGATTAGGTCATGCAAATAGAATTGGCTTTCACCAACAGGATTGAAAGCCAAGAGGATGATTGATAGGCCTCATAGCGAGAGGTGGAAGCAGCAGAGATTCTCCTGATGCAAAGCAAGCATGGCTTAATGGCTGGGACACCGGTCAAGAGGTCCAGGGGTGGCCGGATGGTGGCCTGGAGTAGTAAGAGTATCAGGACACCCGGCAGGAGTAGTAGGACCATTGAGATGCTAGTGGGAAAAGGGCGTGGATTGTTAGGATACCCAGAACTGAGCTAGCAAGCAGTCACAATACATGGAGGTTGGAGTGCCACATGGCCGGTGAGCATCAGGATGCAGGGGGGTGCAGATTTGAACATCAGAACATAACAACGGATTCAACTGACATCCTGATTAATGGTTTGCATCCAGTGCATCCTGTGCATTAGAGGTACAGGACGTACAGGATGCAAGAGTAAATTTTTGCTGATGACAGCTGGCTGGATGCAGGAAGGCATTCAGACAGTATTCCGGACACAAGGAATTAGGGTGGGGCTACGACATGGATTTGTATGCATGGGATACAGCACGGCCTTGCCATGGTGACCCAGACGTAAAGAAATCTGACCAGGTGCTGCAAGGCTAAACCAGATACAGGAAATGATGCAAGGCATTGCACGGGAGGAGAGGATGCTGGGATGCAATGCCAAGGGGCAGAAGGCGGCATGCATTGGGATGCAGCATCCTGACTTTTGATGCCAGGTTTCTTTTTCGCTGATGGAATTGAGATAGCACGAGGGGGGATGCAGATGACACAGGAGGCTATTTTGCCATAGCAGTGGACCCATGGGATACTGGCAACACAGACAAGGCGTGCACTGTATTGGGATATGGGATGTCCAGATCTGATGCTGAATAATCTTTCACTGATGAAGGTCAGATTTTATATTAATTAATTTTGATCATACTTTAAATATATGTAAATGTTTTCCTAAATAGGACCTCATTATTTGAGGTCATAGAAGGAGAGTTTATTATTAGGCACTTTAGTTGTTGATGAAGACTTTAGTTGCCAGTTGTCATGAATGGTTAATTTTGTTAAATTACAATACTAGAAATTTCTATAATTTCAATTCCCAGATACAAGGTCAGGATATCTGAGCGAGTCTCCTGGGATACAGGAAGAATCAGATTCCAATCCACTAGCAATGTCCTCCTCCCCTTCATTCACTGTGAAACTGGTCCCTCCCCCAGACTGTTCAGTAGTATATTTCTCCTCAGTCTCCCTTGGGCAAGTGTAATTCTTGTCATGTGCTGCTTTAGTATCCACGCAGAGGGGCAGGGGTCTCTCTAGGCGATAGAGAAAGCAAGAAGACACTATGAGTGAGTCGCCGAGCGGTGGTCTTCCAGATGGTCAAGGCAGGAAGTACTAGTATCATGACTGATATATTGAAGATGCCGGCCGGGGAGTCTCTGTCAGCCGGATTCGTGAAAACAGGGGAGGGTGGTGGCGGATAGCTGCTATTTGTATTAAACCGAGTTGCTATTACCGGGGTGGATTTTCGTGACAGGGAGGCAGGGGTAGTGGGTAGCTGGACTGGCTTTGCTTTCTGAGGCAAAGCGAAAACCCAGGTCCTGACAGTTGCTTTCGCTGACTATGAAGCCACTGGGAAATAGTAGAGGAACGAGATATTGATATTATTATAATTAGAGGGGGCGGGGAAATGAAAATAATAATAATACGGTAAGGGGTTATCGCATTGGATTAACTATAGGCTAGAGCAAGCAATAGTGTCTGATCGGGAAGGGGATGGGAGCGGTCAACCGAAGTTTGAAAACCTGCTTCAAGGCACACGTTCGAATAGTGAGCCTTCAGCTATAATTGTAGCGGCAGTCTGGGCCGATATTGGCAGTCATCCCCACTGGCATACTCTAATTTTCAACTCCATTTTGGACATAGATCAGCAGTCAGTAGCATGAAATACCCTAGTATAATGGTAACAAGCAGGGTGACAATGGGCACCAGGGAAGTAAAAAAAAAGCGTTGCCCCGTCATTGGAATTCATAGTCAAAGTCCCCCCACTCCTAGTTTGCCGGCAGGTTCAGGCCATGTACAGTACGGGGACAAAAGGGATCATCCGATGCCCTGTTCACATCAAAAATCGACATTTTTAAACAGACAATTCTCAACATGGTTTATATTAACGCACTTCAAATCATTTCATCAACTAGGGAATGACCATCTATTCCAACATCTACAAGTAGAAGTGTAAGGAATCAGGGCTGTCTTCATTGTTCATGATTGCATCAACCAGCATGAAAGTAACCCAAATTTTTGTATGGGGCTCTATACAAAAAAGTACATGGCAACTGATACTAGGGACTTAAACAACCTTTTCTCCATCACTTTATAATCTTTAAGGATTCTGTGATATTTTTCATATTATCTACAGGTTTACTAATGCATGGAAATATTTTCACAGTTTCTCATAGACATTGTGTGGTGAGAGAGGGTGGTGAAGATGGGTACTTTTCGTGTAAAAAGGGCATCGGACGATCCCTTTTGTCCTAGTACTTTACAAGCACAGTGTGGTGGAGATTGTATACTGGAAACTCACTATTGTTCCATGCTGCCTTAGGAGTATCTTCACTCCCAATCATGAACCCTTGCCTTTGTCACCCCTGATGTACCCAATGCCAGGAGCTATTACTGGTTGGGTTGAAAGATCCGAAGTCTCGTCACGTACAATTTACTGCCAGTATGTGTCCGAATTCTTCAGCTATGCTTTCCATGCTATACGCAAGTATTGTCCGTGGTCTGGTAGGTTGTTTGACTGGAAATCCAATGTAGGCTAGCTCTACAGCCAGGACGAATCCCAGAGTTGATATCCCAAACACCAGGTGTACGCCTCCGATGAATCCCTAAGCACCTTATCCGACGGTTCCCCAGCCCTTGAACAATATAATCACGCAGGAAACACCAAGGGTGTCTCTGTTTAACATAACGACATTGGGTCCTGTGATTTCCAGTTCTCTGAGGAACATGATGACCACACAACCCCGAGGGCTCCTATAATGAATACCTCCACTCTCCGATCCATGTACCCAGGTCCTATGAGGAATTTCATTGGCTGTACATAATTTCCCGGTCGGCATCCCTGACCTTGGAGGACCGAAACCCCCTTGGCCCATGCGAATATCAAACACCGAACAGCAACCGTGAGTTAACTCATGCATAGCACTAATTACCAAGAGCGCTCTTCGCTTTTGGAGCTGATTGTTGTAGTAGGTGTTACAATGAAGCCGATTTCTCTGTTATCCTTTAGTGTAGTCCCCAGGATAGAAAGTGTTTGAGCTCCTAAAGTGTGGTTGATTTATTCTTATAGCGTTTGTGTTATGGTTACTTGCTGTCTTGAATTTGTCTCGTATTGTAGATAATGTATATCTGAAAGTTCTCTATTTGCAAGATGTGGATTATTGGCAAAGGTGTCCAGCAGTTCTTGCATCATATGATGTCATAATTCGGCCTCTTGTATGCGCGTGACCAGCAAGTACTGTACGAATTCAGATGGATGGACCAGCTACAATGTACGATTCTAGCACCGGAAATAATGTGCAGTTCAGCAAAAACAGAGTGGTATTGTTAGGAAAAGAAACAAAGAGCTACCTGCACACAAAAACAAACCCTCCCTACACCCCGTGAACCCCACTTCCCCCTCACTCCCAGAGTCACCGGCGCCTCCTCCACCTCCACCACAACCTATTGTACCTGTGGATCTTCAATTCTAATTGTACATGACTCCTCCCACTCAGCCACCTTCCCACGCGCATCCTTACGCACATTCATGACTGTACACCTTTTGTGACCTCGACCAGCTTCATCTCCTCCACCACCTTCTTCTCGTTGACCTCCCCCAACTCCAGCAGCCTCTCCCAACTCAAGATCGAATACCGCTCCATCATGATTTTCGAGATTGATCTTGTCAGTGTGGGGGGGAGTGCTCATATGTTGCTGGGTCGCCGGCGGCTGGCCCGGTACAGCAGGGTGATAGCGAGGCTCGAAGGGGCCGGGACCAGTGTCCGTGGGGGTGGCGGGACCGGTGTCCGTGGGGGTGGTGGGACCGGTGTCCGTGGGGGTGGCGGGGCAGCCCAGCGTGGGACAGTTGACGACCGGGGGGGTGGGCAGTTGAACGTGGTAGGGGTGGGGCAGTTGACTGCGGTGCAATGGACAACCGGGGGGGCGGGACATTTGACGACCGGGGGGTCGGGGAATTTCAGGGCGGGACAGTTGAGCGCGGGGCAGTTGAGCGCGGGGCAGTTGAGCGTGGGAGGGTGGGGGCAGTTGAGCGCGGGGCAGTTGAGCGCGGGGCAGTTGAGCGCGGGGCAGTTGAGCGCGGGGCAGTTGCCCACGGGATTGCGTGGACTTTGTCCGGAGCTGACATAGACGAGCCCAGCAAGCAGGAGAAGGTGCAAAACAGCGTACCCATGGTCTGCGATCCCCTCTAAAAAATATGAGGTGAGTAAATCCCTAATCTTAGTTATTCGGAGCCTATGATTTCTTGAACATACTTTTGATAATGTCTAGAAACAAGGAGTGCGGGGATTGCGGGGGGGGTACTGGTGGGTCTTCTGCGATGTCAGACATGTTGGGTTGATGGGAGAAGTTGATGGTAACTCCATGAGAATGGGAGGCGAAGGCCCCTGTATACACCACAAACACTCCTTATATACCCCTGTCATCTCACTTACCCGGACCTACAACATTGCAGGGCAATCCCTAGCAGGTTCCTCCGTAATCGTAATAGCTGACGAGACCTGTCTATGTTCTCATCCCACGACCTTCCGTCCTTGCTTAGCTCCATTTCAATCAACACATTGCAGAGGCAATCGAAGACCTGAATAATGATTATTTTGTACGGACTGTATTGGGGTGTCGAGGATGTCCATATACAAGGTTTGTGTTTCAATCATTGACCCCGGTTTGTTCGTCGCATACCTCAATAATCACTCGGAATGCTTGGCTTGGGAGGGATGGCGGAGGAAATCTTAAGGCGACGGGCATGCGCCTTGTTGGCAAAGATGTGCAAGCAGAATCTGGAGGTTATAGTGGATTTTACGAGTTTTCACCCCCATCCAAGAATCCCAGTCTCCCCGTTCATCAGGACGAAACATACTGATCACATATATGGCCCGGGAGCATCAGTTTGGCAGAAAAAAAAAAAAAAAAAAAAGACTTTGTTTGATTCCTCCTGCCCCACCTCTTTCTCTCACCCACTGCCTCATCCTTATCATCATACGATTGATAGCCACCGAAATTCTAACACCATAGGTTTTGTTTTGTTTAATTTCAACCTTCCCTCATAGCTAACACCTCCGAAAACCCTGAGCTAACTTAACTAGTGTGACATCTCTCCTCTGGTCCCCTTGCGTCCAGTTCCAGGTCCCCCTTTCCCAAGCCACGCCCGGAATCGCACAGCGTAAAGTACCCGTCCCTCCCAGTGGCTACAGATACAGTTTCTAACCCTGCCGTGGGTTGTCCACCTCGGGAAAGGAAGCTACTATTCCGTTCGGTGCACACATTTTCCATTTGCCGGGGCTGTATTATGGGGGAAGGTGCTGGACTCGGGAACTTGGGCAGGGACGACCGACACCTCCAACATTATCCAGTTACCCACTATGGTGGCGGCCGCATTAGAGGAAATACCACCAGAGGGTAACCGGGAGTAGACTCAGTAAGGTACACTAGAAGGAAGGTACTTTATTGTACCCACCGACTCGCAGTGGCAGGGTCTACAAAAGCAAGTACTCCGCCACTATCTCCAGATCCAGGCACAGTATGTTAGTTGCAGCAAGAGAGACAGCTCACACACAACAGCAGTACCATCGCACTCCGCAGACAGGCTCCTTGGTTCCCGCTCGGTATCCTGCCACTCAATCATTTCTACCTTTCCTCCTACCTGCTCTTCTGTCTCCCGAATCAGTCTCAATCCAAAATAGCGATCCATCCATTCACTCTTCTCCCCCCCCCCCCGCCACAAGGGCACTTCTCACCCGCTCTTATAAGCTCGTGAAACGAGTATCGGTTGGTAATCGTGAGGTGTTCCTCGCCTTGCTCTCATGCTAGATTTTTGGGTTGCCCGTATAGGCTCCCGGAGCGCGCTTCGGTTTTGGGCACAGTGTGGCTTCCGCCCTCGCAGGATGGCGTTTCCGGGAAAGCACTTTGGCCTCCGGAATTTGCGTGAGTCTTGGAGCAGTGTATCGGCCTGGAGGAGGGCTGAAGACTGGAAGCAAGGGACGCCGGGAAGCAGAAAAGCCATTAGGGGGCCCGGAAGTTATGGGCAGCTGATGTTTGTCTTTCTTCTTTGTTACTATTTTTGTTCACTGGTATGTGGGCGGTGTGCCCTGAAGGACCGGAGGACTTTGTTTTGTGTGGCGGATATATACTCCTGTCTTTACCGGTAGATAGTGGGTCGAGAACACGCTATAGTGTGGCGCTGAGGAAGTGAAAGGTGCTCCTCCTCCCCGGCGAATCGCGCGATCGTTTCACCGGAGATCTTCTTATTAGCTTCATAGCTTGTCGCTCGTTCAGTTCGCTTAGTTGAGCCGTTGCCTCTTACGGGACTCTTATCACCTTTCATTTCATTCTTTCGCAGTTTCCCTCTTCATTCGCCATTGGTGTGTACGCTTTTAATATCGCGATAGCCTCCGCCCATCCAGCGTTTGAAAATATGCTCGGAATTTCTCCAGATTTCTTTTTGGCATTCAGGTCACGATCTCGAGCCAAGACACTAAGTCTCCTACCACCACTCTACATATCCCCCTAGACAGCTCTGTTAGTCCCCACGGGCACAATGTCTCTGCGGTTGCGTCCCCAGGCAGTGGGGTTTGGATCAGATAGCGGAACCGCTGGAGGGTTTTCCCGTACGGACTTCCTCCTCAGATGAAGTATTGATATTGAGTGGTAGCAGTCTAATTGTGAGGTAGAAGCCACGCTCTGATATCAAGAGCTTGAACCTCACACTTAGGAGAGGAAGGGAATGTTTGGTTGATTGAAGGTCTTCCACCGCCCAGTGTCCGCACAACAACCCAAAAACCTCCTGAAATCCACTATCTCTTTCCAGCTTGTAAGTAGCAAATTGTACCCACACCTCGTTGCCAAAAATGCACATCCTGGAAACTAGAAGAAGTCCACCGCTATACCCTATGAAGTAGAAAAGAGAGTTTAGGTAGAGTAAAGAGGAGAATTCAGTTAGGCACTTTTGCGGGGGAGGATATGATCGTTTGAGTGAGCAAGAATTGGGAAGTGTTTTCTTAACTTAATTAACTCCCTTCCTATCGCCAAAGTAGATGACCACTATATACTATAGAAAATCCAACTGACCAGATATCCGATTCCACCTAGTGACCCCATTCCTTTCAATCCATACCATTCCTCGGCCTCATTCCAATCTAACCCACAACCAGATATCTATCTGGTGGCTACATTCCTTCCAATCCATACCATTCCTTACATCCCCTCACAGTCGTCTAGAATGCTTCTTGCATGTGGTTATCAGGAAGTCCCTAACAAGCCCTGCGATATCACAACACCCTAGAGGCCCAGTATTCCGAGTGATTATTTATGTATAAGATGAAAAAAAGGGGTCTCTGATCTGAGCACAAAATTTCCAAATGGTCCTCCTCCAACACCCCTTATGGCCTCTGCTAAAATAATTATCATTTGGGGCTTTGAGTTCCTCCACAATTTACACATTGAAAATGGAATCAACCAAGGCAGGTAGGTGCTGGTCTGAGAGCCTGGAAAGGTCTTGTAAGCTATTCCGAGGATAACAGAATTTGAAGTGGATTGCCTGGGAATGTTGTAGGTCCGGGTAAGGTAGATGAGAGGGATAAAGTGGGAGTGTTTGTGGTGTATAAAGGGGCATTCGCCTTGCATCCTCACAGAATTACCATCAACCTCTCCCTCCATCAACCCAACATGTCGGCCACTTCGCTACAACCACTAACCACCCCCCCCCCCCCCAAGCCCCGTCAATCCAGCATGCTGTGGATCGGAGATCTGTTTAACAAATTTTGTGGTCTAATCAACCAGGCTTACGAATTTACCCTCCATGTTTTTTTTTGAGCTGATCACCGTCCATCGGTACCCCTTTCTATGCCTGGCCATGCTTGGTGGACACTTATACCTCCAGTCCGGACAAAGCGTGCCCCCACCCCCATGCGGTCAACTGCGTGGCACCCGGTGGTGAATTGCCCCCAGCCATCAAAAGGCCCCCTCCAGCCGGTTGCACTCTGCCCCCCCCCCCCCGGTAGGGTGCTCTCATCCACAGCTTGGTTCCCCCTCCCCGACCAAGCCCCCGCCCCAGATGGTTCAATCCGAGGAGAACATTTGTCATGATATAGAGGTGTAAAATATCTTGTCAGATTTTGCGGTCAAATGTATTCTGGGTGATTGCTAAGCAGTGGTAGGGGAGGTGGACATGCTGACCCATGTGGGGGTGGTAGACGTGGACGTGGATTGGACGTGGGAGGGCAGGTGAATGTAGAGGTGAAGCTGCAGTTGAAGGTAGGGGTGGACTTTGTTGAAAATTTCTACAAGAGGAGATGGTCGATTGGTAGGACAAGATTATTATAATTGCAAAAAATAAGGAGAACGATAAGTATAAAAAGACAAAGGTATATCGGACACGATTAGCTGTAGAGTGCTGTGAGCAGTGTTGTGTGCCCTGAAGGTGGCGTGTAGTTGTGAAGAGGATGGAAACTGTCAACCGAAGGAGAAAACTGGCCTCCCCGCCCCGGTTCAAACACGAACCTTCAACTCTGGTTATGGATATGATTTAGCCATTCTTTGCTGGCCGCCCCCACTAACATACCCCTATTATCCGCTCTGTTTTGGACACTGATTTGTAGTTAGCATTCATGGTGACAATTCTGGTCGGGGAAAGTCAAAAGCAGTGCTGCCTCATCATTGCGATTCATACTCACAAAGTCTCACACTCCCGGTTAGCGGACATATTGAGGCCACGTACAATAAATCTGACGGTGAGATTGGATGCTTAAGATCAACTCGGTTCTATTGTAAATCACTGGTACTCAGTATAATGGTCCTATTTTTATTACCCCCCTCGATTAAGGGGTATTGGAGATATCTCGGGAGCTAGAATTGTTTTTTCTTTGTAATCCCCAAGAGTTCTGTATCCGCCAGTGATGAAGAAGGTTCTGGAGCTTCTACAAAAAGGCTCATGTACCAGGGAGCACGGTTGGAATCTTGTAGCATGTGGGGATAGGAGGGCATAGGATTGTTTGACAGGAGCGGGGTAAAAAGAAGTTGGGAGAAGTCTAAGGAAATGTCAAGAAGAGGGGTAAAAGCGGGGTCACCTGGATTATGCTCAGAGACTGGAAGGAATTCTTCATTGTCAGTGTATATAAGAGCATATGGTGACCGGAGAAGAAAATGATGAACAAGGCTGACATTGTTAGGAAAACCAGAATACGAAATATTGATACCGGCGAAAATGAAAGACTTCCGGTACGCAGAACGAGAAATGATCAGTTACAAATCACAAAAGGTTCCATGCTACCTAGGAAATATATTAATCCCCAATCACCAACCCTTCACTTTGTCATACCTGATATATACGACTCGATGAGCCATTGACAGTGTTTTTCACGAAATCCTGGAGTCTTGTAATGTCCCATTTCCTGACTGTCAATTCTTGTATCCTCCAACTATTCTTTTCATGCTACCCACCAGTCTTACGACTAGTCTGGTAGGTTGTTTGACTAGGACCTTAATGTGTACTAACTTTGTAGCCCGGACAAATCAGGAGGTTCCAGCCCCAAACAGCAAATGTACCTCCTATGAACCCCTGGGTACTAGATTCTACAGTTTCCTAGCCTCCCAGGAATATACAGTCACTAGACGAACGTCTTGGTGATTGCTCCAGGTGAGACAAAGTCTGTGCACTGAATGGATACTGGTAGATACCAGTATTGCATGAAATAAATAGCTACTGTAGGGCAACAGTGGGAAAAATTAAGTCATGAATTAATAGCAAAGAGAGAAATCATAAATCCCAAATAAACTCTTATATAAATTCTACTAGGACTTCAGATACCCCTCCCTTTACTCACTGTAATAATCATCCACTGTACCAACACAGAAATTCCCAGGGGAGCTGACAGATATAGTTACCCATACTATCCATCAAGCCCTAGCTAGGACAACAAACTTAAGATATATGATCCATGGATCTGTACTTGAATAGTTGTGTAAGAAAACATGGAATGGCCAATAACTGTGAATTATGGAAACAGGCCTTGGATGGCTAACAGAAAGCAATCTAACAGGCTTGTTATTAGTGGAAATAACTTACAAGATGTATGAAGGACCAATTATAATGCCTTTTATGGTATCTGACCTTTCTTGGAGTGGTATCCTAGCATTTTCAGGAAGAATTATTGTGGTTGTTGGGAGGGTAGTGGAAAGTGAAAGGACTCGCTTAGGGGTGTTTTGTTTTCATGTGTCATTGCTGACTAAGCCATCACCAAGACTTTTGTCTAGTGACTGCAATTTCGCCACAAATACCAAGGCTGTCTCTAATGAACACTCGGACACTCGGTCACCTGGTTTCCAGTACTCTGTGCAATATGATCGCCCATACAACTCTGGGGGTTCCTGCGATAAATACCTACTCTCTCCCATATGTGCCCCCAGGTATCTGAGGAGTTTGATTACCCCCACATAATTGTCCAGCGGGTATCCTAGATAACGGAGCACCGAAAACGCCTGGGCCGTACGGATAGAAAACACTCAAGAGCAACAGTAAGCAAACCTATCAGTAGCACTGATTTCCGCGAGCGCTCTAGTGTTCTCAGAATGGTCAGAGGGGTGGTTGTGACCATCGAGCTAATTCCGCGGTTATTCTTTATATAGGTCCCCACCATACATCCGGAATTGAGTAACTATTAAGGGCCTTTCGGGGCTTGTAAATGTGTGACTAAAATAGAATCACCATATCAGGACATGGTAATCTACTGACCCTGCCCGATTGGAGTCACTTCTTTTCTTGATGGATTACCGGAAAAAAATGCAGGGGCGATAGCTATTGCAGTCAAATACCAAGCAACTGTGTATTGAATCCCACCCCAAATCTCTAGTAGTGATTTTGATACCTGTATTAGAATGATATATTAGGACAGGGGTCCTTTCTAGTAATATCTAGCCCCAAGTTCGAGAAGTTTGTGCTAGATTGCCATAGAATGATGCTGGTCCGGGTGAGGTAGATAACAGGATATACTGCGAGTGTTTGTCGTCTATAAAACGGCCTTCACCTCCCGAGGTCACGGAATTCCCATCAACTTCTGTTCCCATCAATCAAACATGGCGGAGATGTGGCGAAAACAACCTACACCGTCCTCCGCCTCCCCGAAATCTACTTTGATGGCGATCAAAGGCAGTGTTCGCAACGGGGCAGTCCGTCCGTCCTGGGCCAGAACGAGGACAGACGACATTTCGTCGTCCCGTCCCGTCTTTTTGTCAACTTGCCCGACAAGTTAGAATGAAAGACTGGGACGGACGATATTGTGTCATCCCGTCCCGTCTTTTCCTGAAGTTGCCCCACAATTGTGAGCAAAGGACGGTTACCCCCACCGTCCCCCACATAAATGTCTCACCCTCCTGGGTCTAATTTCCTTTCCAAGTATTAACTAAAGACAAATAGTAATAATAGTTAGCATGCTTAGAATTTATACTAGTATTGAACAATATTAGAACTACAAGCGTGATATAGGTTTCGTGATATGTAGCCCACTTGTCAAAATACTAAGCAATGGAGAAAAGCTTGTATTCTAGCAGTCGGCTTCCAATCGGATTTATTTTGCCAAATAGATATCAATTTGAATCATGTTTGGCTACTATAGTATAATCATAAACAATAACTAGCTAGTATCTTAAACAAAAAAGAAAGCGAAGAAGCAGTCAACGAAAATGAAAAAAAAAATAAAGATTTAAATGACCGAGGAAGACCGAAGGCCTAATGAGTATAGCTCTAATGCCTTAAGTATGCTCTCCATGCGATTCACATCGGAGTTCACCCCACCATAAACAATTCCGGAGCCTAACCACAATTTGAGGCATTCAGATACCTCTATAATGTTGTCTCCCAATCGATTTCTCCTATCTGTTAGTAGTAGTTTTGAACTGTGAGAATAATTAGCAATGTTTAAAGACAATAGTCAAAGTATAGGAAGATCAAGTAGAAGAGAAGAGTTTAAGTCAGTTTGCATACCTACTAAAAAGCCTCTCAGGATCGGCTGACATCGCAGGAATAGTAAAGATGTCAATCGCCATTTGGGCTAAATCCTTTTCCGAAGATCCTCAAGGTGGTCAATCCAAGACTGCAGCGGGCCGCTAGGAAGATCATCTTCGGTTTCACGCTTGAGATATCGCTGAAGCTCATCCCAGTCATCTCCAATGAGCCTTCGTCTTTTCTTTTTCTTCCAATCGGGTAAATCTCTAAGATGTGGTAACTCTTGTAGAAAAGTAGAATCATTTGAAGCCAGAGGTCGAGCCGAAGGAGCCCTTGGGGAAGCGATGGGTAGCAGGATAGTTTGATTGGTATGAGAAGAAATAGATTTGTACTCTGATTTCTAAACTGTTTCAAACATAGATTTCGCATTCTCAATCCAATCCGATCTTGTTTCCCACTCATTCTCGAATTATTTATACTTCATTTCTGGATTAAGGGCTACTGCAAGGAAGTATGCTGGAACAAGATCTGTCAATGTATAATACCTAAACAGTGTGAGCTATTGAGAGTTACTAAGTTAACAGTAGGGGGTGTAAGGGAAACAAGCATGTCATACTTATTGAGTAGATTCCACGTAAGGTTAACAGAAGTATGGATGTGTTGCATCTCATGCTTTCGAAATTCTTCAAGCTGGTAGAGGAGTTCGTCCATGGCTGGAAATATGTCATGAAGTTGCCCGAAGTGAAGTTTGCTCTGCACAATCAACTGCCATTTCCGGAAGGGTTGCAGAATATGCATGATTTCATGTAGGATATTCCAGTCGCTAGGGGTTAACTCATCAAGCTGGAGAGAGGCAGGGGTGCTATCATTTTCTTGATCTTCGTTGCGGCGAAGAACTCGCGATACGAATTCCTCCAGTGGATCCTGAAGTTCAAAGGCGCGAGTAAGATAATCGTAGTCGCTCCACCATCTTGTAGTATTCCCACGAATAAGAGCTACTGCTTTCACATTTGGACCTAGAGACTTTTTTACTTTGGCTTGGAATAGTTCCCTTCTTTGTGGTGATCACGATATCCAGGTAATAATATTGTAGAGTTTTCCCAGAGGGCCTTTCCGTCGCCAGGCCTCCAATTCCTCAGTTTCCTATTGGAGGTTGTGATATGGAGATATCTGTGCCTTGAAGACCTCTGCATCGGATCCCCATAGAAAGGCCTTAACTACAAGGTTTATGACATGACCGAAGCAACATAGGCGACGCTGTATGGGATTGAATGGGATATCAAGTTCCTTTAAGTGCTGGGTGATAAGTTGCAGTGCTGTATCATTATTGCTTGCGTTATCAAGTGTAAAGTATCCAATCTTATCAATTATTCTATATGCCTCCACAATTTCAAGAAAACAAGCAGCCAAATGTTCCCCAGTATGCCGCTCGGAAAATCACTGCATTCCGATTACCATACTCTGAAGTTTGTTGTCGGAGTCCAACCAGTGTGCAACAACCCCAAGAAAGGCGCACTAGTTTGGCGAAGTCCATATATTGAAGGTAAAGTGGACCTTGCTTCTACTTGTCGAAACAAGCATGTCCGACTCTGTTGTGAACGATGGAATTGCTCTAGAATCCAACTCTTAATAGTATTGTCAGAGCTTGGAAGGGCGCGTGGCATCTCAGTATAGGTGGCGTTCTGCAGGGATGATCGACGTAAGTTAACTTGAAATTCATTAAAAATTCTACCATTGACATAACTCCCTCTTCGTATTAAAAAAAAAAATACTTACACAAGCAACAAGATATCTTAAAAGTACTCGGAAAGAACTATTTTCTACTTGGCTAAAGCTGATATGGTTCTTGATTATCCATGGTAGCAGGAGATCCCGGAAGAGGTCTGTATTGAAGGTTATCTGAGGGTAGGTTTTTCTAAAGGCAGTTTCAATTAATACCTGACCATGCTCCAATGGAATTGGACCCTCCTTTCCAATTTTATGTATTTCATGCAAGTGCTCGATCATATTCTTAGTAGATGAATCAGCAAAGGTCACACTCAATCCTTTGGATGGGCCTAGATACTATGTCAAAACAGAGTGATAACTTATGTTAAAATCAAGCTAGAATAACTTACAACGAGCACATCACCAGCGTGTTTTTCCCTCTATTGTAGTATACTCACATCCATTTTGAGGGAAATAGACCCAACTTTTGCGAATTCGTCTTCTGCGTTCATAAATTCTTCTTTCTGATTCCACCCCGTACCCATCCTCGCCCTGATTACTTCCGATAGTGGGGGTTAAAAGTCCACTGGGAGCACTACTTAATGCACTGCCTGCACTACTTCCCTGACTCCCTTCAACCGGATGTATAGAAATTGTTGTAAGACTTGCACTATTTGTAAGTCTAGAGACTATGTCAATATCAAAATCCCAGATCGTATCTTGTGATCCGGTAGCTTCATTCTCGAGTGACATGGAGGTAGCGATGGAAATTCAATACTGAAGTGAGCTGGGCAAGAATGTGAAGAGGCAATGAAAGTTAAAGTGTTGAATATTGCGCTATCTGGTCTGTTCTCCCCTCGTACTTCTCCTTTACAGCAAATCCTTTCTGCTATTTATCTTCCCCTGCCTGTCTCTATCACACTACACTATCATTTGGTGATCTTAGAATTACCCCTAGAGGGTGTAGGAACACGGCATGGATAGGATGGATTTGATAGTACCTGGCTGTCACCCGCCGTCACCCGCCGTCCCCCACCGTCCCCTACCGTCCCCTACAGTCCCCCATCGTCCCTGGCCATCCCAACCATCCCCACCGTCCCCCACGTCCCCACGTCCCCACGTCCCTA
>LN891110.1:125802-140769 GCA_900010015.1 Tuber aestivum | reverse complement strand
ATCAAAGGTTTGATCAAAACATTTATGGGCGCTCAACAATCCTGATTTACTCACCTGATATTTTGCAGGGTTTATCGCCGCCCATGGGTACCCGGTTCTGTACCTGACCGCCCTTCTCGGCACCCTCTTATATATCAATCGCGGAGCAAGCCCACCACCTCCCGCGGCCCCCTGTCCGATGCGCCCCACCCATCGTCTACCGCCCCGCCCCGCCTGAAGTAAAATGTCCTGCCCCGCCCGTGCTCAACTGCTACGACTGTGCCAAGGCGGACTGCCCCCTCCCCCCATGTGAAAAGCCGTTGCCCCCTTGTTAACAGACACCACCTCCCACGCGACTCGATACGGGGAGAATACCTCCCTTCGTACACCCAAGCTAAACATCGTGCGGGTTACCGCTGGGGAGCGTTTTCAGGGAGCTGGCAGGGTGAGCGGGGCGGGAGCCACTGCCGTGTGAATGTAGGTGGTGGGAGGACGTCTGATTTTAGTGCTCGGGAGTTTTTTTGTAAGAATACCTATTATTTCTGGTGCTGAACTTGTACATAGTACCTGGTCAACTCGTGCGGCATCTTACGGTACTTGGGGGTTCCTTCCATACTCGTCAGTGAATTGCGCCACATTATACATGAACCGCCGTATGCCTTCGCCAATAGACCAACAACTCAGAAGGTGGGAACTTGAAAATTTCTATCTACAATCCAATAACCATTTAAGACAGGAAGCAACTGCAGCGTGAACACCATAAAAATAACGGAAAAAGACTTGAGAAGCTCAAACACCCACAATCGCAGGTACTCCACTAATGGATAATAGAAAAATCAGCTCTTAAGTTGATTGCCACAACTACCACGACAATCAGTTCCAGAACCCTGGAGCACTCTTGGTAATTAGTGCTACTCATGAATTAGCTTACCGTTGCGGTTCCGCGTTGTATAATTGTACAGGCCAAAGGCTTTCGGTACTCCATTGCAAAGGATTACCACCGGAGAGTTTCATAAAGGCAATCAAATTCTTCAGAGGGCCTGGGGGCGCGTATTGGAGCATCAGGGTGTTTATTGCAGGAACCCTCTGAGTTGTAAGGCGAGCAGATACCGCCGAGTAAAATGGACGGGGGCTCAACGAACACGGGGGTTCAGCGAACAATACACTAAAATCGCCCTGGCGAATGGTGGTTTTGTTTGGTCTGTTCATTGAACTCCTCTGTTCGTTGCCCCCTAGCCTATGTTACTGGAGACTAGATGACCGAGTGTCCAGGTGTTCATAGCAAACACCCTGGGTGTTTTGGGGGCGATAATATTCTTCCGAGGCTAGGAAACTATCTAATAAGATACCTAGGTATTCATCGGAGGGGCCATTGGTGTTCAGGATACGAACTCGAGTATTCATTGGCCGTAAAGCCAGACTACATCAAACTCTGCAACCAGACAACCCAGCAGACCAGACAAAAAACTAGTGTGGAGCACGGAATAGATATCTGAAGGATATAACCACACACAGTCAGTAAATGGGGCTTTACAAGACGTCCGGATCTCGCAAACAAACCAACAATGGCTCCTCGCATAGTGTATATGAGGTATGACAGAGTCAATGGTGGGTCGAATGTGTTTAAGTAATTTGCTAGGCAGCGTAGAGGCGAGCTGCCTTCAGGTATCCAATCTCTTTTTGTTTTTTATTAATTAATTAAGGTATTCATGGAATGTGGGTCAAAAACGCATAGAGACCTCGTGCTATGGCGTACAACTGGCTTTAGGTCCCAAAACACCCTATTGGCCGCAAGGGAAAACCAATCACCCTAGGACTCTTTGGTATGGGCCAAACTGCACATCTCCCCCAAGGAGGGAAAACTCCTGCCTGACAAAACAAACAAATGAAACCCCAACCAGAGGCAATCTGGAGGCAAAAAGGAAGCCTCTGACGTAGACTCCGAAGGAAAGTCAAATCACTTAAACCAAAACATAATGCCATATGACCCTTGCTACCCAATTGGATGGCTGGCGGCCACTTGCCCTTCGCTTGTGTAAGAATTACGAGCTGTCCCCCATAGATCTTCCTGTTAGGGTTCGCGGGCGTTTGGACAACCGTGTCCTTGGAGCACCAAACAGGGTTTTCTCGCGCCCGTGACTCTCTTTCACAAACTTTCCTCTCTTCCACTTAGCGGACTCGTAGAGGCCAGGTAACCGTGGGAATGAGATTGGGTACTTAAAATAATCTTCGTTCCTCATTGCCTGAGACATATGGTGACGATAAACCAATAATATACCAACTTGGTCATACCTCCTACAGAAGCTGCGTGAAATATTTGGTTTGTTTACAGAGCCCCAGGGTCTCATGATCGGGTCTTGTCCACTGACTGTGCGAACAAAAATGACAGTGGTTCCCCCCAAGCTAGTGGGAGTCACAGTAGAGAGTTTGCGCAGGTAGACCTAGGTGGGAGTTATGAACGATGTCACTAGGGGTTGTCACTCGCATCAACAGCCCATCAAACTCCCGACAATTGTTGAGTTTCTTAAATTCCATGTATTTAAGAGGTCAATCCATCAGCCAATTCTTAACTTTCACGAAGTTTCTCTTCTCAGGATTGTTCTTGAGAAGAATAGCTACAAAATCATACCTGAATAGAGGCATAAAAGTGCAGTTCAAGTGGGCACTTGCAGTCCTCAATTCCAGGTCCGATTTTAGGGTTTTTACATCTTGACCAGGTGGGACCAAACCAGGTGGCCAAGCCTTATTGTTAACTTATATTAACACCACCTAGGTTTCACTGCGCAAACTCTCTATAATATTCTACCGGTCCAGTAAGATCCGGGCAACCCCAAGATGTCCCTTACGGGAAGCAAACCACAGTGGAGCATGGGCCTAGTGGTCTGGTATGGCGGTGCCAGATATCCCCCCGTTGCGAAAGCATCTTCACCTCCTCATGCCCGTTCTCCGCCACCCATGATACCGGAGTCCCCCCAGATTAAGCGCCCGAGGGGTTGGGAAAGACATCGTCTCGCCCCAAATGCATTTTTATTCCCCCCATATGCCCATTCTCAGTACCCAATGGGAGTGGCCAGGGGTAATGTCTGCTGTATTGGGTTTAATATGGTCCTGTTCCACGAGCATCTTTACTACTCTTAAAAACAAAAGCCCACCCTAGGTACCCATTTCCTTCACCCACCTCGCGCAGGCGCTGGCTTGGCAGGCGTCAGAGGTCCATGGGGTCAGGCAGATATTCCTCTCGTGCCTCTTCCATTTCGGACTTTGCAGCACCGGGGGCGAGGAGTTGGCAAGGGGCTTGATGAGGGAGAAGAGTGGGAGCACTCACAGGGTATTTCAGGGAGCTAGTGCTTTTTCTGGTTGGGATGTAAATAGACGGTTCCGAAATGCCGCGGAACGGCCGCCCCCGCTGCTCCATTCTTCCCGTCTCTAGCCGTAGTCGCTCCACCTCACCATCCGGGTAGATGACCCATTTCTTGTCCTTCTGCGTTTCCGGCCCCCGGGCTTCTCTGCGGTTTATTCTATTGGACTTATTTTCAGTAACTTTTCATCCTAATCGCATCATGTTTGATCACTCCCTTAGGCCCTGTTTGGTTGCGCTGGGCCCATTTACGACCGTTCCAGTATGAAATGGTTGAGCGCATAGAAATGGTTGCCCAGTGGAGACCGTTCACTAAAGGCAAGCATGTGATCAGTTATGTAACAAAACTATGTAACAAAACTTTCATCTCATCCTCCTGCTCCTTCTCCTCCCCACCCACCAGCTCTTCCCTCTGGTTCCTGTTTTGTCCCTAGGACTCTTCTCCTCTTCTTCTGGTCTCTGCTCCTCCTGTTCCAATCAGATAGCAGCTCTTCATTTGAGTTCTGGCTCTGTCGCTAGACTCCTCCTCCTCCCCTGGTATTGCTCAGCTCCTCCTCCTTCCCTCCTTATACCGGTCCTTTCTTCCAGTTTCCGCTCTATTGCTCAGCTCCTCCTCCTCCTCCACTAGTATCACACGGCTCCTCCTCCTCCTCTTCTAGTATTACTCAGCTCCTCCTCCTCCCCCACCAGTATCACTTAACTCCTCCCCATTGTCCTCTGGTGTCACTCAGCTCCTCCTCCTCCCATCATTGTACTGGCTCTTTCTTCTAGTTTCGGCTCTATTGCTCGGCTCCTCCTCCTCCTCCACTAGTGTCACTCAGCTCCTCCTCCTACTCTCCCTCCTCCGTCACCAGCTCCTCCATCGAGTTCCTGCTTTATCACTCAACTACTCCTGCTCAGGCATCAGCTCTTCCTTCCGGTTCTTGCTCTGTTACTCAGCTCCTGTACCTGGTCCTTAGGTGCCAGCCCTTCCAATGGCAAGTGGGGATCTCAGCTCCAAAGGTGTTCCAACCAGTGAGGCCAGTTATCCTCGCAACCCCTCACCAGGCCCTGAGATTTTATTCTTAAGTCAACAAACTGAAGGAAGTGTGGAAAATCCAACATCTATACTTGACAACTCAAATATACCCACATCTTTTCCCACTGGATCCTCTGGGACTCGCAAGCCTCGTGCACCAGCTATCGAATGGTCATCTGAAATGACTTGAGTATTGTTACAGGAGTTGGTTGAGGCAATCAGAGCTGGCAAAAGATCTGACAATGGCTTCAAGATTGAAGTGTGGAATGCAATTGCAAGGAAAGTGCAGACTGTTTTTACTGGGGAATTGATACTCACAGGAGAAAAGTGTCAGACAAAGGTGGAGACTTTGCGAAGAAAATGGAAAATCTGGATTTGACTGATGGATCTGAGTGGATTTGGTTGTGATCCTGTAACTGGGATTGTGACTGCACCTGATGAAGTCTGGGAGATGGAGATAAGGAAACAGCCTGGAATTCGAGAATTCCGTGATAAGCCTATGGCTTATCCAATGGAAATGAGGGAAGTCTTTGAGGGTACACAAGCAACTGGACGACATGCAATCTATCCTAAATTTGGTGTACCACTCTCTGTATCACCTAAATCACCCTCCCCGATCGAGTTTATTGTTGATGATGATGATGAAAAATCTTCCTCTAGACAACGCCCATCCAAAAGAAGGCGGCAAGAGAGTGAGAGTCCTGTTACTCCTTTGGGGCGTGTTCGAAGTCGGCAAGAGACCCCGGCCATACGTCTTGTTAATGCAGTTGAAAGAATAATTTCCGAACCTGTCAAACTACCAACTGTTACTTCTGTCATTCATCAAGCTATAACCAAGCTACGAGAAAACTATAAAGCAAGGGCTGGGTGGTCCACAGATGATCTACTTGCAGGGTATGAGCTGTTGGAGAATTCTATCAAGGCAGAGGTCTTTCTGGCTCTGGATGGTGGGGAGGATGAGGAAAGCTGGTTGAGAAGGCAAATTACATGCTTTCTCGTCTAACTTGTAAAGTAGTAGAATGCTCTAATTCCCTCTACTTTTATAGTTTACATAGTCTATCCACATTTTTGTAGCCCGTTGATCTCTATCCTCCATCATTTCCCTTATATCTAGTGTCCGTCCTGTTAGTATGCCCTCCTCACTCTGTCCCACCATAACCTCTGCTCCATTCCGAGTACTCTCCTCCTCTGATAAGTCTACCTCCTGGTAGAAATCATCTTCTTCACCATCGGCTCGATGGCACATAAAGTTATGCAGGCCACACAGTACCAATACAAGTTGTGCTTGAATCTCAAGTGTATATTCTGGTGGGGTATTGAGAATCCGAAAGCGCCGACGTAAGACTCCAAATGCCCTTTCGATAACATTTCGCAGTTGAGCATGGCGGAGGTTGAATAGCTCTTCCTTTGTTTTCGGCCGCTGGTGAGAATGTAACTGCTCACGAAGATGATATCGTACAGTACGATAGGGTGTCAGAAATCCTTTGCGCAAACCATATCCAGCATCAGCAAGATAGATGGCATTGTCCTCCCTTGGAAAGCCATTGCGCTCTGCATTTTCCAATACACGTGCATCATTTGCAGATCCCTCCCATCCTGGACACACATAAAAAAAGTACATATCCAAAGTACAACCAGCAAGAACGTTTTGAGATAATGTACCCTTGCGGTTACGATAGATAGCATGTTGAGAACTAGGCACGTGAGCCAATATATGTGTGCCATCTATTGCTCCACGAACATCTTGGAAGTAGGACATCTTTCCCCAATCATTCCGTATACGAGATGGAATAATACTTGGTGGTGTATGGACAAATGTCTCATAGAGTTGTAGGAGGACTCTCAAAACTTGATTAAAATAACTAGTTTTTAATAAATAAAAATATTAGATAAATCATGTAATTATTCACTTATATTCAAATAAAATATTCTCTCACCGCGATATTGTTTCTCCACTATGTTGAAACTGTTCCTGTGCTTCCCTGTTTGATGCTCCACGGCCTATGATCCATAAAAACATAACCAGCTGCTCTTCAACAGTTACACATCGAGTAGGGAATAGTAAACCACGTTGAACAATCCAGTCACGAAGATCCAAGAAAGTAGTAATAGGCATGCGAAGTAGCTCCATCACACGACGTGAATGGGGTCTGAGAATTTCCTCTGTATATCGGCGATCGGTACGACTTGAAGTATGTACATACTGTACTGGAAGGAAGATGTTGACATAGATTGCAGCTGAAATTGCAATTTGGATTTGTCGCTGAACAATCAGTGCATGAAGGGAGTTATTATTGGCCTGAAAGCTCATTGAATTGGTGAAAATAATGATAAGAATTGAGGGATACATGTTGGAAATATTTTATTATTATCAATACATAGATGTAATGCGGTGACAGTGTAATTGTTGGGTTAGGGGTATTTTGAAATGGAACGGTTGCTGCCTTTTACCATTGTCAAACAGGCATTCTGTTCTCCCATTTTGGAATGGACAGCGAACGGTCATTTGTATGTGACAACGAAATGGGCCCAGCGCAACCAAACAGGGCCTTAGGTATTTCAAGCTCACTGTTGAATGTTTTCGTATGGGAGCCATCAGCATTCATGTGTATATGTAAGTGCTTACACATCTCTCATGTCTTCATTGTGCGTTGCTACCGGAAGTTTGTTTTCTCCTGTTCTTTTTCTTCTCTTACCTGACAAACCAATACACCTAATTTTCTTTCAGTTCTCCCTTGCTGTTTGCTCCATTCTGCATTGTCAAGAAGCCTACCTCTTTCTTTCTCTCTTTCTCTTGACTCCACTCTCTGTACACAAGAAAAATAATTTTCTCTCTTTAGGCATTTACTCCCCTCGGTTCTGTAAAACCTTCACCAATTCAACCGTATTTTCAACACAGACCAGTAAGGTCTATTTGCCGGATATCAACCGGCAACTACTGCAGGTACATATTCAAGGCAATAACGGTGCCTGTGTATTGGCAGTTTTCATTATCGCCACGTGTTGAGCGATTAATAGTTTGACCAAGTGAATTATTCAAAGGAAACTGCCAAGTATAAATGGCTCGGATGGAATCATTTGCCGACTGGATTCTGTTGTGACAAAAGTTCAAGCTCCGCGGGCTCTCACGACTCCTCCGAGGTCTGTGCAGCTTGGCAGCAGAGTCAAGCTAAAGGAGAATTTGATCAATTTGCGATTTAGACCCATAACTGCCTTTTTGTGTTCGCAGAAGTAGAGAAGATCAATTGGCATGGTACAAAGCGACAAAAAGTGGCTCCTCAAAATAGGCCAAGCCCGATCTTGAACTAGTTAATTGTAAAAGCAAATTTTACAAAATAAAAACCACAGAGATGAAGCCACTCGAAACCAGAAGAGGCCCATGGGTTTTTTCCTCTTTTGGTAAAGATTGCATGCAAAAGTAGTTTGGGATCAACAAGTGAAATTTTTGGTCAGAGTGAAACAAGGGATGGAATCTACCTGGTAGCAGACTGAAAAATAATGTATAGTAGGAATGATTAAAACATAGTAGTAATCAAGGACAAGCATAATGACTACAGAAAATAAAGCAACAAATGCTATTCCAATTTATAGTCCATAGAAATATGCAATGTAGAAGAGTTGTAAATCTATTTCTGCTTCATCCTCTATCTTCCTAGTTTCTCTTGGCATATAATTTATATTAATGTCATTCCCGAGGAAGTAGCTCATCACCAGGATGTATCTCACCCATGGCAACCAGTAGAAAATAAAATACATCTTTGATTATATCTACAAATAATTATGTGACCACTATGAAATCTTATCAGTAAGTACTTTAGAATATGGAGAATTGGAATATGTGGATTGTATTTCATAATTATGAATTTTTCTTCTTGTACACTGTTTTTACAATTGTTTTCTTTGAATGAATTTGCTATGATTTTCTTGCAAACAAAATTCAGACAATATGTTAGAAGTACTTTCATAGGTGATTCAAGAGATTGAATAAGTTATATAGTCTTATAGTGAATAGTTATTACTATTGCTTTATTTTTTTTTTTCAATGTTATAATATCTAGCAGATCCCAAAAGAAAGTAAATTACGTACAAATTTGGAGTATTTGATACTAGTATAACTTATGCCTATGATTACCTATAACTTTGACCTTTTAAAATCTACTTGACATTTTCTATTAATACAAGAACCCCAGTTTTCAAAATGCAGGGACAGGTATTTCATATTATATGCTTGTATTATAATTAGTCATAGAATAGTAGATTAAGAACTAGATGTCTTTATTATCTATCTAAATAATTAGTACCAATAATCAGGACAGCTTGAAATTTTACTATTATATGCACTCTGATTAGGAGATTCAGATATAATCCTAAGAGTTTGATTAAATACTAGTTCCCTATTGGATTATAGTACAATTAAAATACTATAATTATTCTAGATAACTCTTATAATGATTAATATAATCATATTATTCTAATTAAATATTGATATAGATTAGCTAGCATACTCACTAAATCTATAGAAGACTATTAGTAAGTATTTAGATAGTGTAACAATTTCATTTTCGTAATCCTATAATTTTATAATTATTTACTTACTATTTAAAGCTCATTTTAATCATGAAGGTGCAGAATATGGAAAACATACCTGGCAAACTTCAAATTGACTGTACTTACTCAAATGGCAACTATAAAGTTGGATGCAAAAAGTCTAAGTTATAGGTTATTACAGTAACATGTTATACTATCCTTAAATATACTAAATTTGTATATAATTCACTCATTTTTTATTGGTTTCTACCAGGCAGTAAAATATTACAAATTAGTAATAAATATCTTAGAGAACTATTGGCTATAAGCTTGTAAGACTTATTCAGTCTCTGGATTGTTTCATAGAGATGTTTCTGATATGTTTTTCAATTTTTATTGACTAAAAAGTACCAACAGTTTTGTTTCTGGGACACCATCTTAAAAACCCTACCCAGGAGGATGAATTTATAATTATGAAAAAAAAAATTGCATCTTTGAATTCTCCATATTCCAAAGCACTTACTGATAATCTTTTGAGATGATCTCATAATTATCCATAGAGATAATTCCAGATGTATTTGGTTTTCTACTGGTTGCCATGGGTGAGCCGCATCCCGGTGATGAGCCACTTCCCCGGGAATGACGTTATTCATCGTGTCTTGGGCATTCCTTGGCCCAGGCCCGGTCGGTGCTGGTCCGTTGCCGCGGGATTGCTGTTTCGCCGGGGGGCTGGTCTTTTCGCACTTTGCACCGTATGGCATACTAATAGTCGGAGAGGGTTATCGGATAGGATTAGATGTACACTGGAGCGAGTAAGGTGTATGATTGCCAGGAGGTTGGAACTGGTCAACAGAAGGCACAAAATGCGCCTCCAGGCACCCGTTCCAATCGTGAGCCCCCAAGTCTAACTATGGCGGTGGCCGGGCCATACCCCTGTGGCCATCCCCACTAGTATACTCCCATTTTCAATGCCATTTTAGACTTCAATTTGAAGTCAGTAACTTTAACTAGCCTTACTAGTGCAATGTTAGCGAGCTTGGAGACAATTGGGGTTGGCGAACGTCAAAAACAGTGGTTCCCTATCATTGTGATTCATACTCCCAAAGTCTCCTCACTCCTAGTTCCCTGACAAGTTATCGGCACGCACAAATAACTGTGAGGATGACATTTGACACTTAAATTCACCTTGCTTCTACGATGCCCAAGAAATAGCTTAACCACCTCCTTTGACCCACCATTTGCTTTGCCATACCTGATATTCACCATGGAAGGAGCCATTATCGCTTTGTTTGCGAGATTTGGTTGTCTTATGAAGTTCCATTTACTGACTGTGTTGCTACTGGTATATCCTTCCGCTATTCTTTCCATGCTACTCACTAGTCTTGGGTGCGGTCTGGCAGGTTGGTTGATTAAATACTTAATGTAGACTGGCTTTATAGCCAGGACGAATGTACGAGTTGATATCCCAAACACCAAGGGTACCTTTGATGAGCACCTAGGGACTCTATTCAACGCTTTCGTCGCTTCTGAGGATTGTAATCGCACCAGAAATACCAACGGTGTCTGCGTTAGACACCTGTACACTGGGTCACCCGGTTTCCCTTACAATGAGGAATATGATAGCCTACACCACTCCTTTGGTGCCTACAATAAATCCCCACATGCTCCGATATTTATCCCCAGGCCCTCTGGGGGATTTGATTGCCTGTACGTAACTTCCCGGCGGGTATCCTTGGAAACGGAGTATCGAAAGTCCTTTCGCCTGTACGAATATAAAACGCGGAACAGCAAGGGAAACATAAGATATGAGTAGTAGTAAGTACCACGTGCACTCCTCTCTTGCAATAGCCACCGTAGCAGTTGTGACAATTAAAATGACTTTTTGTTCTCTTTTAGTAGGGTATCTTAGATAGAGGGTATTTCAGCTTCTACAGCTTGTTCCCTTTATTCTGACAACATACACACTGCAGTTACCTGCGGTCTTCAGCGTTCGCAGGCGGCCAGGCCAGCCTGCAGATAGCCTGCAGATGCATAGTCCGGCCCGGCCAGGTCAAAGTGAAACTGCCCTGGGCTTTGTAGGCCAGGCTTTGGTGAAGCCTATAGGCTACATGGATGCCTGGGGGCACCGGTAGGCTTCTGGCATATGCCACCTGACCAGTAAATGTTGTGTCTGTGCACCACTGATATCTGAAGGTGCCTGCAGATGTTAGAAGATGCCCGCAGATATCTGAAAGCCTGTAGATATCTACAGTCCGGACCGGTCCCTTGCGAACACTGGCGGTCTTGAATTTTTCTTGTGTTGTAGATATACAGTTTCAAGTTCTCCCCTTCTAAGTTCTGGATCTATTCACGAATGCCTACAGCGGTTCATGTATCATATGAGGTAATTAATCTACAAGTAAACAAAACACTATACAGGTCTTCACCACCAAATTCGAGATGGAAGCATAGTATCTCTCACCACTTGGATACTACGATACTCTGAGCCAGCCCGATTTTGTGTATCGGATATCATGATAGGCAGAGAAAACGGGGTTTGAAAAGTTGGAAAAATGAAATGCTAATATGGCGAGTTTCTGTGACACATAAATAGATGGCCAAATCCTACCATTTTTATCACAGAGCCATCTTCTTTCTCCCATCAGATACACCTATATATATACCGATACCTAAGTATACCCCCAGATACACATACCACATACATATAAGTTACAAGGGCACATATCACTCCAGGGAGACTCCACATCTTATCACTCGCCATAAATCCACGGCTCGCCAGGCCATCGTCGACGCAGAAACCACCTCTCCCCCAACAATCGAAGCAATCTTTCGGCATGTCTAAGCCCATCGGATTGGGGGGTAAGGGGGGAGGAAATTGGGGGCCTCCAACGAGCAATCTTGGTCGGAAGAAGGCCGGACCGGTTGTAGATGGTGTGAAAAAAGCTGCGAGATACCCACCTGGTAGGGTGGCTGATGCAGAGATTATCAAATACCAGAAGGATGGGGGATACCTTATCCCCAAGGCCCCATTCAACCGTCTCTGCCGGGAAATTGTCTCTGACTTACCGTTAGATCAGCGACTTCGCTTGCAGGGGTCTGCCATTGAAGCCGCTCAGGCTGCGACAGAGGAATATATGGTGCTCATTATGGCTGGTAAGTTTATCTTTGATGTAACTAAGATATTATTTGCTAATATACTTTTCATAGCTGCTGGACTGGGGGCTGCCCATGCCTCCCGTGCTACTGTCCAGGCCTCCGACATAACGCTGGTGGTTAATATTCTTCGTGTGATGGCAGGGGAGGCGGATAAACAGAATACGGAGCAGGAGGGTGAGGCTGAGGAGGATGACGATGGTGGAGAGGGGCCTTGGGGGGATAGTGGTGAAGACGAGGAGGAATAAAATTAGCTTAGCATGATAGATAGAAAATAAGCAGGTTAGAAATCAGCAAAATATACAGCGGTTTCCTTCTTTGAATCTCCCTCCTTCCGTCTCGCGCACACCTATCTCTCACAATCGGCACCTCATAACAACAACTTCCAGGGCATGTATTACACTAGTCTAGTTTTGAATGTTGAAGATTAACCTTGTAGACCTCTCCTAGGTCACCGGTCTTGTTCCCCTCGGCAAGGGTAGTGGTCATCAGCTAGCTTTCCCCACCGATCCGTCTCAGCATGTACAAGGTGCCACCTAGGCCACTGCACCCCCAGGGAAGATCGAAGGGTTCACTGGCGCCGCCCAAAGGACTGCCCCCCACCTTGGATCTTCCTTTGAGGGTCCAATGTATCCTGGACTCTTGTTACCTCAATATACGATATTATGGTGTTGGCGACTCAGGGTACTTCGACAGAGCGACATTCACTGGCAGATCAAGGTTCCAGGATCGCAGCGCTAGGGGAATCTCCGTGGGGCACATATATCCCGGACCCAGGTTCCCTCAATAGAACAAGCGGGACAATACCCCGGGTCGAAAAGCATGATCTGTTTCTTTCCCATATTGAGACTCGGCGGCAATTAAGGGACACGTTGAGGCATGTGGGGCACAACCCCTACGGCTACCAATCAACCACCACCTCCCCCACTCTCTTCGCCGCCGTCCGAGATCCTTCCAACAAACCTGACCCTATGGAGCAGGCCCTCCATGGCCTGTTATTACCGGCTCTGTTTTTGCATGATAGGACTTATCAATACAATGGTCCACAACCCGATCGAGTGATCGATCATGAGTAGCGATTGGGAATGATGTAGGATAGTCCATCATCCACTATCCTAGATCATGCTCGACAGCGCGGTGGTCGAGTGACCGCTGTGGTTGGGATGGTCGCGCATCCTATAGTCGAGCACAACTCAAACACGATTTGATCGTGGCCACCACTATATGCCCCTAGGTTTACCTAGTAGGGGATAATATTGGATGGGATTTCCGGCATCATCGCCACAACCTACATTTCTGATATACTCGCGAGAATCTTCTCCAGAATATCTACTTCCAGGGTCTCGTTCATGACATTAAGAGTTACCACCTTGTTCAATCTAACGGGAGGGGCTCGAATGATATCATCTTTGCTGGGACATCCGGATATACTTCGCACTCATCTGGTAAGACATCTCTCTCTCCACCTTAGATCCAATATAGGGTCTGCTAGCGGTGAATGTTCGTGTGCCAGGTGACTTCTCGCGGATTCTTTTCTGGAAACCATGGTGCGTGACTCGGCGCAATGCCCCACATCTTTCCATCCCTCAATGTACAGGAATGCTCACCGTCAGGACATAGTGGTCTGTAAAGACTTGACCATACCAGGAGGTTATGGTCCCTGTCCCCCAAGGCCATGTTTCTGAGCTTGAAAGGCCAGATATAATCCAGATTAACTCGCCGCAATAGGGGATACGCTAATAGTACGTGTCCCAACATTGGCAACAAAGAACGCACCCAAGGCACATGGTGGGTAGCTACTCAATAACAACCTAGCTCATTCTCGATCATAATAAAACTATCAAAAAAAATCAATACACACTCTTTCACCATCCACACTCGGAGTTCCTTACCCAGGTTGAAGAGGAGGGATTAACGGGCCCACAGAATCTTACGGCCCTATACCGGGGTAAATGGAAGGGAAGAAGGGAGAGTCGGATGGATGTGGTTATCTTTCTTCCCCCTTCTTCTTGGTTTGAGATGATATTAATTAGATTGAAACCAACGGAATGTTTCGATACCTGTATGGTAGAGTGTAGTATGGATTAGATTAGGGGTCAGGTTAGCATGGGTATGGTTGGGCTACCGGTTTCTATTTTATAATACCAAGATTGAATTTGGCCTCCGCTGGAGGCGGAGTTTTGTTTAAGTAGTCGTGGACACCAGGTGATATACTATAAACCCGCTTCCATCGAGTGTGGTTGAGCTCGGTTAAAGCTAGGCCGTGGATATCCAGGACGGGTATATTGTGTGGGTGATGAGAGCCTCCAGGTTGATGGGCATATTCTGTGGGTGATGAGAGCCTCCAGGTTGACGGGCATATTCTGTGGGTGATGAGAGCCTCCAGGTTGACGGGCATATTCTGTGGGTGATGAGAGCCTCCAGGTTGACTTGCCTATTGGGAAACACTACTTTTGATGGGGGTTTTCTTCATGGACAGATATACCCTCGGTGGGTAGGTAGGAGTGTAGCTTAGCTGGTTCCAGTAGATGATAGCCGATGCCCTAAGTAGTTTTACAGTAGCGCCATACTGTCATCTATACAGAGCAGTGTATGCTTTGGTCTGATGATAATGATCGGAAAGAAGGATTACCAGGTAATTTGAGGCCGTTTGACAGTATTATTGTGTTCTCAAATCGAGATCTGAGATCACGGGCCTGCATATTTAGCTCAGATTAATGCTTGCAACTTGAATCTGATATAAATTTAACAACTGATGGATTTAACCTGTTGGTCATTCAACATCGTTATACAAGATAACATGAACTATGGGGAAGCGGCTCAGGACACAGATCCTCTTCACCCCTCATGGCACAATCTGGGACATTGTCTGAGGTGGTCTTGGCACCCTTCTTGATTGATAAAAGGTGAACCCTCAATATTAAATAAGTGT
>LN891110.1:110944-125197 GCA_900010015.1 Tuber aestivum | reverse complement strand
GGTTTTATTAGAACCAGCATATGGGCACTCAACCACCAAAAATTTATTTTGGTATAGCCACCTAGATAGACCTTTAGAGCATACTCCTAATAGCTCAGAAAATATTCTAGAAGCTCCAACAACCTGTGTAGCATGTTTTATATACAAAAATAATGCAAATTTGTCTTTGCTTGTGATACTTCAAACTTGTTTCCCTGGCGACAACCAAAAATGCCCATATGCTGGTTCTAATAAAACCACACTCAAATAATAGAAAAGAATAAAAAACTATTGGCCTGTAACAAGAGGGGGTTTCAGCATTCTGGTAGACGTGGACCAAGGTGCACTACTGTCAAAGGGGGGTAGAAGGCTGAGTACAGATGTACAAACAAATGTTGCCAGTGTTTGTACTGGGTGTTGAGGTTCAAGGTTCCCGGGGGTTAAGGTCAGGGTTCAGGGATTCAGGTCTTGTGTCATTAAGAGAAAGAGTTGTATGTCAAATGATATCACAGCATCGCAATCAAGGAGGATAATGGAAGCAGAGAACAACAAATTGCTAACTGGCTCCCCCTTCATGAAATGCATTGCCCTAAAAGCCCTGGTTGCCAATAGGGGAAGGCAGCAAGAGAAAGAGCCCTATGAATAATAAAACACCCAAGTTCAAGTTACCCCTACTCCATATTTTTCCATTCACTGATCTGACACTCACCTTGGACCGAGGGACTGTCCTTACACTTCTACTCTAAACCCTGAAAGACGAAATACATAACATCCAAAAGATCTTCACAAGTAAACACTTAGTCCAGCTGCGAGGAGAGAGTTCGCTGTCAACTAGTTTGGTATATGAGATGACAAGCGAGGCCTCTGGTAGGGACAAGGTGCCTCTATTTATTTCCACATATTGTAAATAGCCCAGACCAGTGTGCGCAGTGGTGGTCCTGGTGTGGTTGCAATTCGGCAATATCTCCCTCTGTTCAAATAGTATTTTCTTCAACAAAAGCAAAAGTAAATAACCAGTGCCATCACTATTTGGCTTGTGGAATTAACAAGCCAGCATTCGGCAGCAATACGGAGTATTGGTAAGATTTCCGAACCGCCCACTTCAATAGTAAGGGTCGGCCAATCACTGGCTACGTTCTGGGATTTACGCTTGAATCACCTCTCCGCTTGTTTCCTGCACTTTCCTGGAACCTTATACTCTGCTTTTCCAGTACCATATCAGGACTTCCATGAATGTCTACGGGTTTCAGAAATCTTGGTGGACATTTTCTAGAAGAAATATCAGCTTGTTATCTCATGAGCAGGTCCTAGCATCAGTCTAACAATAAGAGATTGAAGAGGGCTCTCATAGGTAAAGCGCACTGATCCCATAATACCCATCTGCTACATTGCACTTGGGAGTTATCTAAGGATCTCCGACTTCAGCCCACGGACTTGTACATAAGTTCTATTTTGTGTTTTGAGTATTTAAGGAATCTGTTGTTACACCATTTCAGGAATTTCCTCTACAGTGGTGAACGTGGCTTGACCAGTGGACGCAACCGTGGCCAGTAGTTTCTCGAACGGCATCACTTGTACTCCATCAGCATATAGGTTGTTACAAGTAATTATATCTTCTTGCTGTGCTTCCTTGTAGCCTGGTGTGATTACAGTCGGTCGAAAAGCGGCAATGTCGATGGTCCTTGATCTTGCAAATGCTGCTCCCGGAACCCTACGCTGAATCCCAATATAAGAGGATTTCCGATGCACGACATCGCCGCAAAGAAGTGACATTGCAAGGTTTCAGAGAGCAGAAGAGGGTAAGCAGGGGGCAGATAGCGGATCAGTGCCGAAAGTTACTTACCAGAGCACAGGACAGAAATAATGCGGTCGTAGTTAATTGTTGATCCGGTAAGCCCTGTAGTCACCAATCATCATCAGGAATCTTGTGGCTAGTCAGTAAGGTAGTAATATAAATTAACAGCCTTCCCAAAGCTGGTACCTAAACTATGCCAAGTCAATTATCACTGCAAGATGGATTTTTGCCAGCGGGGGGAAAATGATGAAAATATCGGAGCTGTGATAGGCCACGCAATAGGGCACTGATATCTCTATAGGAACACAATACATGAAAACTGGATGCCGGAGATGTAGAGGTAGAGTGAGAGTCGGACCCGAGTTAGAGAAGAAGTTGAATTTGAAAAGAGTGATTGATAATCCCATCCGATACAGGGGCATGGATGATGGAGGTGGTGGACGTGCACAGTTCGTGATGGGATCAGAGGTGAGGAGAAGTGTATTGCTCTTGTCCACGTAACGTGGCAAGCTATCTAATACATAGATGGAAGACACCATAAGAGGATAACCCTCATACCCATCTGTGCCTACAAGCACCACATACATGTATACCTCCACTGATACATTTCCCATACATGTCTCTGCATGTACCTGTGCTCCCATGCTCTACCACATCTGTCCTCTCAACCATGGCAACACTCTACTATGGGGATTATAATACCATCAATGGAATGCTGGTAGGTGGGCGGGCCTCTTAGTTATACAACTCCATGAAATAGGCAAAGTTAAGAGAAAAGAGATAATTGTATTGATCAGTGGAATAGAGAATCGAATAGAATAAGGTGCAACTTAGGAGATGCGAACGGCGGAGGATATGGAAGTTCAAGAGGGATTTTACAAGTTCTTATCGCTTCGTTTGATTCCGAATTTCGGCGCTTCTTAGGGTTACATTACCTCCAAGATTAGCAAATACTGCCGGGTAAGTAGTAAGTAGAGATGGGTAGCATCTTGGAAGCAACGAGGATAGTACACTCTTGAGTGCTAGCCTACTGGGTCAATCATGATTCAATATACACAGAGGATCTTACTTCGATCATGGCCTTTCTGACAGGTCCTTGGTTTGTACATTCCAAGCCCAACACCACCTTAAAGTACTAAGCAGCATGGCCATGGCAGAAACGAGATTCTCTGCGCACTCTCAAGGACAACCCTCCTGGAGACAGCTCCCTTCCAGTGCAAAAATCCTACATGTCGGCCAAGAATGACTAGCACTACGGTGCCTTGAAATCCTGCAACATGGTACTCGAGTAAGGGATATGCCATGAACTGATCCTCTCCATGTCTGGAAAGGGCGAATTCCTCGCAGGAGCCCTTCCCGAGATTACTGAAAGGATAGAGCGGAGATAGCACATTCTGAGCGATTGTACAGTACCCTTAAGACTCCTGGAATCCACCAGATCTAGCAGCCCGTCATCCTAAAAATCATTTAGCTAGACAGATTAGGAGGATTGAGAATACCGGTTAACGAGATCCCTTGTGGCAAAACCTGTTAATGATGTCGTGCTGTACTTTACTCGTGCCTCCGCGCCAGGAATTGGCACGTCATTTGGAATAGTCCTCTGAGAACCATAAAAGGGTTAGTGTTTGAGCTATTTCGAAGACTCAGGTACGAGTACATGTGGTGAGACTAAATGCTCGTAAGAGGTTACTTGCATTTGTATTGTGAACCGGCGATGTTGTAGGTCACCATTCATGAACAATTATTCTCACCCCAAGTATTAGAGACACAAACTGCAGTTCCAGATAATGAGTGCGAGTGGCCACTGGCACAGCAGTCGCAGCGTGCAATCCTTCATTCTCCAAGAGTAGCCGCGGCACTACAGACTCTGTGGCCCGGTAGAGGCTATTCCAAAGAAACTGCCAATTCTTGGCGCGGAGGCAGGAGTACTCGAGTATAATGAGGATTACTTGCCCACCTTCCTTCCCTAACCCAATGCTACACGACTCAACACACTCATATCCTTTTCTCAACTTGTTTGCCCACATTATTTTCCCTCGCCCAATGCTACTTGACTCTAGGCACTCGCATCCCTCACCCCAACTCGTCTTTATTCAGAGCAAGTGCTTTTGGTTTTCGCTCTTTCAGATTTGCCTACACAAACGTTTTTTTGCCCCTTCTCATTTTAGTTGACTCTTCTAGTCTCGCGATAGTGTCCCAGACTGTAACCGAAGACGAACCGCTGTTGGGTCTTCGCTAGTTCTCACAGCTACCGGACCGCGGTTCCCAACCTGTTTTCATTTCTCACCCGTGCGTTTTTTCTTTTGTTCACACTTATAATTTTCCCGGGCGAATGTTTTTTTGTCCTTTGGTTTTTCAGTGTGCCCGGCCAATAGGGAGGTTCTGCTATTTTTCCTAATTACCACACTTTCACTATCTCCCCGGCAATGACAGGGATTATGGCCCCACTAGTAAGAAGAGGGTGTAGCGTAGTGTGGCCAGTAGCAAAAGTAGAGTGAAGAAATGTTCTTAATTAAGAAAATTTCTTCAAGCCCTTTGTTTACACCAGACTAGTGAGTTGATACAATGGGAGATGGATGGGTGCGGCCACTCAGGGCCAAAGACCTGTTAATTACGATGAGTCATAATTATTAAGAATCCCCCGCTGCAAAACTGTACTTTCGAAATCGGGTATTTTCACCCATGCCACCCGCGAAAATAAAAACTAAAGTATCATATAACTTAAGAAAAATAGCAGAACCTCCCTAATTGCGCCGTTGACTTCTACACAGTGGGCAAAGACAATTTGCTGTAGAGCCCCGCCTCTCTGCCCCCACTACCACTTCGTCTGGCCAGCCCTCCCTCAGCGACCCTTCATCTACTGCCGAGCCTATTTCAATGTTGGACTCCATCTCAACGGCCTGCTTCGTAGTCAGTGATACTTTATTCAAGGTCTACTAGTAGTCGTTTTTGAAACTATCCGGATGCCTTGGACCCAAGATAGGCCAAGCCATCCGAATAGTTTTGAAAACTGCTAGTGCATGGGGGTAGGGCGGGGACATTGAGGAAGTCTCAAGGTCCAGCATGTGGGACCTAGGTACTACGAGCACATCAAGGGCAAGGAAAGGAGCTAAGCTGTGCATGTAATATGATATAACCAGAAGTGCGTGTTGTGGTTAACCTCTATAGATAGCAACAGGTAAATATAGTGTTCATCAGAGGGCTGGGCAGGACGGGTTGCTGAAAGTTCTCCGCGCCCCGTTACAGCCACGGGACACTCCAGAGTGTTTAAATGTGTACGGTACAGTACGATCTTGATAACTGTGTATGAAAATACGACGCAGTAGAAAGATTATACTGCAGGCATGCTAGGCAAGGAGGAGTTTTTTTTTGAAGGTAGATTGGTAGTAATTCTTGTTCTCAATTCTCTTAAGCGAGATAGGTGGTAACTGGTATTTATACAGGTGTACATCCTTCGCATAACTAAGAGGAAATGTAAGGGAAAACATAAGTGTCAAAGTGTAACCCCATAACATAAGTAGGAAAAACATAAGTGCGAACATGTCTGACCCTGAAGAACTGCCAAGGAAATCCCATAAAATGTGCATAGATCTGAGGTGGTATGAGTGGATAATTAAAACATAATTGTAAATCAAATGACTGATGACCATGCATGATGAGACATAAAGTGTAAGAAATAAACCCGAACATCAGATATGAAAACACATCATAATCCGCTAATTGTATTATGAAATATCAATGAAATATACCAAATACATACTTTGCTGTAGTAATGTTTGTAATCTAGAAATAATACTAAGTAGAGGAATATATGATATTATCAAAGAGAATATACATATGAAACAAATTAGAAAATTCAACACCAAGCTCTCCTAGAACTCCCACCTCCATGCCCTGCCCCCCTCTACCAGGACTACCAGGTGACTCCAATTGTGCTCCAGACCATAGAATTTGGTATGATAGGAGCCATAATGGGGCCCAATACTGGGGGTGGCTAGGGCAGGCAACTGTATCTGGGCAGAATTGAGGTGCAAATAGTGCCTGCTCCAGGCCAAATGCTGGGGCGGAAAATGCGGGTAGGGACCCACCGTACCCAGGGCGCTGCAGGCACTGTAACACATTCTATTTATGATATCATGTAAAATAAATTCTACTAAGTAAATCAAACAAGATAACAAATTACTATACCTATGATTTTATTCCAGCAAACTTACAAGATCACCCTAATAGAGGTTATATTAAATTTCTAATTTTTATTTTTATTTCTTATATTTCCATTATAACATAAATCACATGAATTCAGAATACTACAGGGACGTGGAATGGTGCAATCCTAGTAAAGTAAGACATTGTGTTCATTAGGTTACCCTGTTGATATGAGGAGTAAGATCATCAATACAATAACAAACTTCCGAACAGAATGACAAGAATTAAGCGAGGCAATAGTACTGGCCATAAAGTTCGGATTTCAGTAGCAATCATGTCCCTGAAAGAAAAGAGACAGGAAAGTGTGGAAGCAGCAGCTGAGGCATTCGATATTCAGAAGTCAATCCTATACTATTGGTGTAAAGGAGGACAAACTAGCTGCCACCAGGCTCGGACAAACAACCAGCAGGTAACAGAAGCAGAAGAGCAGGCGATTGTATATTGGTATGGGGAGCAGGACAATAGAGGCTTTCCGCCACAGTTGGATATGTTAAAAGATATTTCTTTGCATCTCTTTCAGTACAGCACTAGTGATGACTCTGATGATAAGCAAACAAGAGTAGGAAAAAATTAGATCATGAGATTTGTTGACTGCCACCTGTACCTTGCTACAAAATTCCATACAAAGTTAGACCATCAGAGGGCGCATGCAAGCTGTCCAAGACTGTTGTATGACTATTTTATAAAACTCCTCCATATTGTCTAGCAGTACTATTGGAAGCCATTTCAGATCTTCAATATGAATAAAAATGGATTTTCCATGGGTATAGCATCAAGAGCTAAGGTTATGTATTGTAGAGACTACAAGAATCCTCGTGTTATATATGAAGGAGGTCAGGAAATAGTTACTGTTGTTGAAACTACTAGTACTGGATTTGCTCTTCTACTGTTGGCTATCAATAAGAGAACCAACCAATATAAGGGCTGGTACTCTAATTTAACCACGGATATGGCTGACTAGATGTTTATATTTTCTCCAAATAGCTGGACGGATAATGCAACAACCCTTAAATAGTTGACCAAATTCTTCGATCCTTGTACTGCTACTTCAGTAGGCGCATTACCACAGCTTCTTCTCCTAGATAGCCATGGATCTCACATTACCTAAAAGTTTGCAAATTTCTGCAAAACATAAAATATTATTTTGTTTTGTCTTCTATTATAGTCAACATATCTTGTGTAACCTCTGGATGATAGCATCTCCAGTTCCCTCCAAAATTCCTACAGTCGAGAGATTGACAACTACAGTTATGAGAGGGAAGTATGAATGAAAAACTGCGTCTTTATACTGCTTCTTCACTCAGCATGCCTCACAGTAATTACAAAGCAGAATATCGAACAAGCCTTCATAGCAACTGGGATAGTACCTTTAAATCCATGCCACATCTATAGCAAGCTATAAGCTATGAATAATCAAAGTCAAATTTCATCAGATCCTAACTTATACTCCTCCATTTACCCAGTCTTGTAGACACAAAAATCCTCCTGTGACATCTGAAGCCAAGGGCTTATTGCAAACACCATTGTTGATAATAGTGTAGTAGTTAGAAAAATCAAGTCAATTTTAAAGAAACTTAGCTATTCTGTGCTGGTTTCAATGGCAGAGAAAGAGATGCTAGTATCAGAGAAAGTCTGTGATAGTTTACAACAGAAAAAAAACTACAACACCAATACTGATCGAAAACAGTATTCTAAAGCTAAAGATCTGACTGGAAAAGAGCTGCTTGCTCTATGAAAAGCTTACAAGAAACTTAACAGCCATCCTAAAAGACTTGCGAGACAGAAATAAAAAACTAATACTGCTACTCTTTATCCAGAAACATCACAGATTGAAAAATGCCCTCTGCTACTACCTACGACTACCACTCCTCCTGTGCTGAGTGTCTGCCTGTACACATCGCAAGATACCATTGAAATAACCAAAATTTCACTGGTTGATATGATTCAAAACTGTACCTGAAATGCATTGTAGAATCTCTATCAAAAGCTACAACACCGCTGTCTCTGCCTGTCTTCGGACACTACCTTTATACCAGTTATCCGGCATACAACTATGCCTGACCGTCCTTTCTATTAAACTTCACTTAAAGCCCTAGTTTTCTCTCTTATTTTCTACTTTTTTTTGGTTGGTTCTATCTTCCTCTTCACCATTCTCTTCTTCTATCATACTAATTTGTTAAAAATTCAGTTTTTGCCTTCCTTTTTCCTAGTTTTCATGTACCTGTTCACCTTGATTCTTGCAATTGTTACCTCTTTTCTGCTTATTTTTAACATTCTTTCTTGCAAATTACCTCCTGAATATAACCTTTGCTTTAGTTCTCATTTATGCTGTTCCAGTTCCTGATCTTGTCCCCGTAACCAGTAATTTACATTTTATACCTTCTCAGATCTTGGAAGTCGAGATTCTTATTTATAATATCTGGTAAAATATATTCTACAAAGTAAGGTAAAAGATATAAGAAGTTATTATTTACATTATTTGAGTATGGTTTTGTTAGAACCTGCACATGGGCCATTTTGGTTGTTACTAGGAAAACAGGTTTGAAGGATGGCAACCAGAGAAAATCAATCTTGAGATAAAGGCTTTTTTTTTTCTCTATAGTAGAATCACTTCTCTTCTATAATAAAAAAGTTTAAAAATAAAGTAATTCCATGAAAATTTTATTTACTATGTGAAGTATATATCTATGCTTCAAAATATACAAAAATATATTATTTACATAGTTTTCCTACTATGTTTATTCTTAGATCCTAAAGGCCTTCCACGTTTTCTTGTTTTTGGCAATCCCTGCTCAAGCAGTAGGGCTTTCTTTGGCTCCTTAACTATCTGGCCCACTTGAAACTGTTCCTCTAAACTTGTAGCATGAATAATTTTTATGTGGATTTATGATGTCCTACATGCAACATGATGGAACAAAAAAAATACTATTTTCACTTTAACTATTCATAACATCACACCAATATGGCCTATCAATTTGAAATCAGGTTCTACAGATGGCCAGAAAGCTTTACTGTTTTTCCATGAAAAAGAATCATTTTTAAGATATTTTCAATTTGTATCCATAAAATAGGCTACAGAGGTTGTTAGAAGTTGAAAATATTTTCTGAGCTGTTAGGAGTATTCTCTAGAGGCCTATCTAGGTGGCTATATAAAAATAAATTTTTGGAGGTTGAAGGCCCATATACAGGTTCTAATAAAACCATACTCATTTTATTTCAGAAAACCCTAGAGAATATCCTGATTCAAATTATACTAAATTTCTAATTTTCTTTAACCACACATAATCTATATTATAACTCTTAAAAGCCCTTTTACAAGAATTCTTATTCATAATATCTAGTATAAGTATATTGATAATCAAATTATAACATTATGAATTTATTGAATTTGTATGACAACTATTTGATAATCTGGTAATCTTCTTCTCTATACTTTATTGCTAACTTACTATCTACTCCTCAATGCCTTCCTCTTATAAGAACTTTCTATCACTTTCCTACAATCTTTCTATTATATTTCTACTGCGACCTACTTGAAATTATATTTTTCTCTAGACAAAACAGTACCCCAAATGGGATGTCATTTCTCCAAAATCTATTACATTTCTTGAAAATATTTCCAAGAAAACTTATAATCTGTTTAATGCTAAGCATGTTTAAAAGATTGACTTCTAAAAAGTTGTCAGTACAGACTTCTAAGAGTGATGCAGCCAAAAGATTTCTTACTAGTAAACTCATATCCAAAGAGGTAGAGGATCTGATTCTGAGTTAGACTACAGGACTTGCAATAAATAGCTTTCTGCCAATAGTTGCAAGTTTTAGTGCACTTGGTATTTTTACAAATCCGTTAGGTAATATCATTGAACAATATTCTGAAAGTATAGTCAAGTAGTATATATATGTTATATATTTTATAAGCAAGTATCATAGTCCTTGCTATATATGACTTGGATCCAAGTTTTGTATGAGAAATAACAGATCTAAACTCCTGCTATCATATTTCTTGACTAGTAAAAGAGCAAGTAACTTGAAAGTCTTTTTAGGGCAAGGCTACAAATTGTAAAGTTTGTAAGATTTAGATTAGAGGAGGAGGAAATGATGGAGTAAGCTGTTAAGAGATAACATGCAAGTAGATAGAACAGAAAATTGTTCTTTGAAAGAGGATTGATTTTGAAAATTGGATTGTCAGAGGAGAATGGGTTAAGGTTTACTTTTGTTTTTTTTCTTCTCTTCAACAGTTATATTACCTTTCAGAAATATTGCTGGATAATAAAACAAATCTGAATTTTCAATATAAACTATCAAGTTCTAGCCATAATAGTAAGAGAGATTACATCACATTATTAAGATCATGAGTATACCAACAAACCATTGAATTGAATTACAGTATTTTACCTAGTTGATAGACTGAGAAACAATACTCCTTAAGGTCTTGCCGTGGCCCAGGCTAGTAGTACAACTGTGTAGCAAACCACTTTCCTTCTCCTCCTATGGCCTAGGTCCTACTAGCGCGATTCCAGATATGCCTAAAGAATGCCTTTTCCTTTCGCTATGCTATGCTATTCTTTCCATGCTACTCACTATTATCATGTGTGGTTTTGTTGGTTTGATGGAAAGCCTTGTTAGTACAGGCTTCATATCCTGGACCATTCCTGGAGTTCATGCAACAAATGCCAAGGATACCTACTACGAATACAGTGGTACCTGGTTCTATGTCCTCCTAGCCTCCGAGACCTATAATCATACCCCAAATACCAAGGATGCCTGGGCTAAGCACTGGGACACTGAGTAACAGTTTCGCCTGCTCTGAGGAACATTATATCATATACAATACCAAGGCTTTGTTCAAAAAATACGTAAACTCTAGGTTTTCCAATTTTCTCTTCTCCGAGGAATATGATTTCCTCAACATGTATGCCCTGTACTTACTTCTGAACATTGAATACCTGCAGTGCCACCACGATACAAACTTGAGACACTGTACAGCAGTTGTGAGCTAACTCATAAGTCGAACAAATTTCCTTGAGCACTCTGTCCTTCTTGGAATAGTGGTACTAATATTTATGGTATTCAACCAGAATTTTCAGTTATCCTTTAGTGTAGTATCTTTTCATTTCAAGTTGACGGCCACATTCATGGCTGCACTCATGTGGGGCTTACTTGCTGCCCTTAGTTTGTATTGTATAGTATATATACATTTTGAAGGTTATTTGGTTCAAGTGGTGGATTGATTGGTAAGGGCCTATAGCGGCTCATGTATCATATAGTGCAATTCATCTACAGGTATAGGGGCAGCTGGTAAGTATCATCACAGTTTGAATGAGTAGGCTATAAGCTACATATGAGGCTAACACTAAAAAGAATAGGCAGTCTATAAGAGTGTATTACCGTTAAAAAAACAAATCGCAGAAAGCTAAGAAAGCTTCTTCCCTCCCACAACCACCTGGTGTGGACAGGCTTTCATCCTAACAATGTCACTTCCAATGCTATCCCCGCCTCCACCTGTCTCTCTACCCTCACAGGTGGTGTCACCTGCTCCACCAACACCATTACCCATGCTTACCCATTTTGTGACAAGTTTGTCAACCAGGGCTTCCAGGTTGTCCATGATTTCTCTGTAGATGGGAAGAGGTAACCTTCTCATGCTGGGTCACAGGGAGGGGCCACCGGGAGGGGCATTGGGCTACCGGGGAGCACGGGGCTGCTGGGGGGCATTGTGAAGCCCGGGCATATTGGGAAGCCGGGGCGCATTGCGAAGCCGGGGCGCATGGGGCCGCCTCGATGGGCGCATTCAGCCATGGAAGGGGTGACTCGAACCATGCAGTGTTCCCAACCGTCCCCGGCGCCCTGCAGGGCCCTGGACGGGCTTGTAGTCCCAGTCGTCCCAGGCATGGTGAGTAAGGACGGCAGGGCATGGCGTCCGCCTTTGATAAAGACTGCCGTCCTCACCAGGGCCCAGGCATTATCTGCAGAGCCCAGGCATCATCCACAGGGCTCGGGAGTCATCCACAGGGCCTGGGCGTCATCTGCAGAGCCCGCGCGTCATTCGCAAAGCCCAGACGCCAGCTATAGGGCCCAGCTCTCATCTGCAGGTCCCTTTGCAGGTGAGACACCTATAGTGCCGAGCTGCGCGTCCCAGGCAGAGGTTAGGACGGACCACAGGACGGGCATCCGTCCCATCCCAAGCGAAGGATGGACGGACTGGACTCTTGGGAACACTGGAATCATGCGTGGGAGGAATTAAGCCACGGAGGGGGGAATCAAGCCACACAGGGGGGGTATTAAACCACATAGGATGCACAGTAAGCCACAAGGGAGGAGTATTGGACCCATAGGAGCGGAATCGAGCCGTAGAGAGGGTGTATTAATCCACCTAGGACGGCTACTAAGCCACGAGGGAGGGTTATTGGATCATGGAGGAGGAGATTTGAGCCACAGAGGAGGAGTCTTGACCCACATTGGAGGCACACTAAGCCAGGTGTGGAGGTCATTGGACCCGGGGCCGGTGTAGTGCACTGCCTCAGGAGGAGGCAGATTGCCTGAGAAGGGGCGATTGCCCTCACCGTACAAAAGAGCAATCAGTATTGCAACCGGATACCCATGAAAGCAGTGTTCCCAACCGTCCCGAGCGCCCTACAGGGCCCTAGCGGGCTTATAGTCCCGGGCGTCCCGGGCAGGGTGGGTAAGGACGGCAGGGCATAGCGTCCGTCTTTGATAAAGACCGCCGTCCGAGGGGTTGACGCCCGGGCCCGGCCGGCCGTCCCCGGTAGTGGTTAGGACAGACCACAGGACGAGCGTCCGTCCAGGGCAGAGTTCCAGAAACCGGTGTCCATCCCGTCCGAGGCCAAGGACGGACGGACTGGACGCTTGGGAACACTGCATCAAAGCTAAGAAACTCTAAAGAATATGAGATGAGCAAATCTGCAATCAGAATTATTTGAAGCTGGTAAATCTCTTGAACAAACCTTTGATTCCTGACTTGGTTGGTCGGAAAGGATTGGGAGACGGAGGTGAGGGTACTTCTGCGGGTTCAGTCATCATTGGTTGGTGGGACAAGGAGTTGATGGTAATTGTATGAGCCAGGGAGGTGAAGGCCCCTTTTCTAGTCTACAAGGTGGGCCCTACCACCTACCTTACCCAGACCTACAACATTCCATGACATTCCTCCACAAATTGCTTTGTCAGCGTAATAGCTTACGACGTCTTTCTTATTTCTAATGCCGGCACCTACCCACCTTGCCTAGCTCTAGTTTCGATCAGTTTCCTCTGACTTTCATACCATTATCTTTTTCATGTACATTGTAGAGGCACTTGGGGCCTCGGGTAATAATGACTTCGGTAGTGGCCATATTGGGTGTGGAAGATGTCCATAATATGATAGTTTTGCATTTTCATCGTTGACTCCTGTTTTTTATTTTTTACTTAAACAAGCGCTCAGAATACTTGGGACATGAGGTATGGTGGACCACTTCTTATAGTGACCGAGATGTCCCTGCTTGCCCACAATACAGGAGTTGAATGCGGAGATTATAGGAGTAATGGAGATACTCGATTTCACTAGGTTTTGCAGTTTCCAGTTTTTATGGTATTAATAATCCTCTCCATTCTACAGTGTTCGAAGGATACCGGTCTCCTAGTACACGAGGAAGAGGCATAATGATCGCCAAGCTGGCTTGGATGCATACCCAAGGCCTACAACCCTTTTTGAAGCTGGACACGCGAAAATGATCCCCCCTCCTCCACTCCTTCCTGATTCAACCCTTCAACTGGGAGTGAATTCTGCAGTATCAAGTGAAGATATGAAATTAGTTACAGGAGATAGTACGTGCTCGTCTACTAGGTTATGGTGCAATGGACCTTAGACATTGGCGCTGTTCCCTATCACCCTGGAGCAGGACTTGGTTTGAGCGGAAGTAGAGAAACGGTCTTGTTTTCCCTTTTCTTTTCTGCTTTACACCATGTACTCTTGCCCGTAAGATCGCAGTATTTACTAGTAATCACTCTCTCCTACCTTCGACGACCAGAACCGCCAGGAACACGCTGGAATTGTGTAGTGGATAGTCGTGCCCCATGACCCGTCTGTTGTAAATCGTACTCGAAAGTGTCTCGTTCGGCGCAGTAAAAGCTCCTGGTTCTTTACCGGTTTCAATGTCTCGTATTCGGTTCTGTGTCAATGTCCGCCGTCCTTCTCCTTCTTCCTCTTCCGATAACTATCTGCCTTTATATACATTGACAATGAGAGAAAATTCCTTGCGGCCTCCTAATAGACTCCC
>LN891110.1:74647-105527 GCA_900010015.1 Tuber aestivum | reverse complement strand
CTCCTCTTTTGTCAACCAATCATACTCTTCCATATTCCCACATGTTACATATTTCCTTGTCTCCCGAGTAGACTTACTAGTACATCAGTACAGGCCTCTGCAGAGAAAAACCGAGAACCTTCCATCCTGCTGATAAATGAAACCCATAAGCATTACAAACACGAAACCAATAGTAACATGAGGGACTTCTTCGCTACCCCGCAATCCCGATAGGTAATTGCAATAGGACCATTACCCAGAGTACCGGTGATTTGCAATACCGTCAACCACCATCATATCAAAATCAGAGCAAAAGGGGTCATGTCAGGTGAGGCACATATGGGTGGGTTACTGGTATCCCTCAATAGATGGGTGAGAGCGACTTCATCGAGTTCCATCGCAATGTGTCTTGGTCATGTTTTTCCATGTTGAGGGGCGGATGCCTTAATATTGTATATATTACAGGAATGCGACTAGCCTTGGGAGGAAAGATGCTCATTGCTTATGGTTATCAAAGTGGTGAAGTTTGACCTTCGTTAGGGCAGGGCAAAAATACCACAAGGCTTTCAATGTGTGGGGATGATTGTGCGGGATAAATATGAGCAGCAATGAGGACTGTCAAGCAGTCCCGGGCACCGTTCGCCAGCCTGAAGGCCGCTGTGTGGGTGTATCCGCACACTGTACGTGCACTGCGATTATACACTGCCCGTCGCAGATGCAGCTAAAACGAGGAACCTTATTTTATTCCTCGCTCTCCTGTTTCCCTCACGCTCTACCTCATCCTGATCATGATACGATTTACAGACTCTCCAAAAACCTACTTACATATTTTTTTCTTTGTGTATGTTACCCTTCCTTCCTCTTTGCCATCCTCGAAGACCCTTACTTAACTTATGATACCTAGTGGAAAATCTCTTCAATCTTGCCAGGTCCCATTCCAGACTCACCCTTTCTTGACCCAGCCTGAGCCGCACCCCTAATTACCTGTACAGTTTTTAACCTTCCTCTCGGTTGTTCACCTATGGAAAAGGCCGGTACATGGGAATGCAAGTACTCAAGTATCATACCGTCTAGAGGGAAACGTATGTTAGTTGCAGCAAGAGGGAAACCTTGCTCACTCGCTTGAGCTGTACCACGGAATTCTGCAAAAGCCTTTCAGCGCTGCTCTTGAACTACCTGGTTCGTGCTGAGCATCGGGGCCTTGCCCCCCGCCCCATCTACCCCTTCCAACCTCTGCAGTCTGGGATACTCCCTTTCGCAATCTCCCTACCATTTCTACTTCGCTCCGCTGGTTTCGTCCCTCTCGCGAAAGGGGCCTTAATCCAGCATGACAATCCCACCATTCACTCTTCTCCACTGTGTCGCCTACCACCACTCTACACATCCTCCTCAGCAGCTGTGCTGATCCCCACGGGGGCAATACCTCTTTCGCCTTTCTCTCGTCCCGTAGGGGATCCCAGTCCAGTAAGAGATCTGCGATAGGGTTCCTTCGCGCAGACTTCCTCCTCCGATGAACTGTTGGTAGTGGGTGGTAGCAGTCAGATCTTGAGGTGGAGGCCAAGCTCCGATGTAGTGATGGCCACGATCAGATCATGATCGAGTTTTGCTCGAGCAGGACCCTCATGATCTGCTCGAGTTGCTCGAGTAGGGGTACTGCTCGACCATGTTCGATCATGATTGATCATGATCGATGACTCTATCAATACCTATACATATATCTGTCCTGGAAATGACACGATATCTATTAATATAATCATTGTCTGCACCACACACTCAATATCATGCCCCTGATAATGCACTTCACCACCGAACCCCCAACATGCCTGACCCACCAATTCACTTGTCTAAAATGCCCTTGCTCTAGACAATGATCTCATGAAATCCCAAGTTGATATCCACTTCCAAGAGCCGGGGGTAGACCGGAATATAGATATTATCGAGGGGTTGGAATTCCACCGACAACGGCTACCAAATATTGCTTTAATGGCCCATGGATAGCCTTTGACTAACACTCTTGCAAAGTGTTCTATCAGAGCACCCGCGGTTGAAGGCAATATTTTTACATGAAAAAGGAAATGATGATCAGCTAGACTCCAGTATGCTCGATCACTGCTCGATCACTCGATCAGGGTCTCCCAATTTGCTCGATCATTCGATCATGGGGTCCTCTCAATCAGATTATGCTCGAGCAGAACACCTATGATCTGCTCGATCATGATCGTGTCCATCACTACTCCGATGTTGAGAGCCTAAACTTCATTCTTAGGAATAGAATGGGGGAGAGGATTAAAAATGTTTCTTTGACGGATGGTGTTCCCCCCCCACCATTGAATTCTCAAACAACAAATATTAACCATAATAGTAATAACGAAAACGTGAATATCACATTGTGGAAATGCTATTGGGTGTGTTGGAAATATCTACAAAAGTGTGTACATACCGGTACATGTCAGCCGCATACATGGCTCTCTGAAACATTTCTTCCATCCTACTCTCCTCTCTTCTTCATCTCCTTTTATTGTCCTCAACTCTTTTCATCCCTTTCACTGAACTGAACAACCAACAAACCTTTTCCTCTCCTAATATGGATATTCTTATGTTCTTTAAGTCCTTTCCCTCTTGATTCCATATAACCTCCGGCCCCACCATTTCCATAATTTCAACACAGTAGATGAGAGAACCATGCTAAATCACTCTCTCCCGCTGTCTAAAGGCCGCATTCTCCAATGACGGCGAATGCCACTAGAACGCAAACAGTGCCTATACAGGGGTTGCATTAATCTAACCTCTGGAAGTGACTTCACCCTAACGCTCGCGACAGAGGACCCCCGACACAGTCAATCTCCGGGTTCCTTAATCTGCGCTCGGAAATGGACCTCCAGCTCTACCTTGATCCCAGCAGCAGGAGCTATCGAAGAATACGCAGCATGGACAAACGGGCTTAGGAAGATCACGTACGACAATAAGACCCTCAACAGGGGCCTCAATTCTATTGTGGTGCCTCTCAAAGGAATTGGTAACACCACCGTTTCCTGGAATATTACGAAACGTTTGAATGGGTTATTACTTCAGGGACCCCTAGTAAATATCATCTGCGTGCGTGTTTTGCAGTACGGAATGGTCCAGTTGAGTGTAATAGAGAGTGCTAGGAATCCTCAGGTTCCTGAGACGGGCGTTGCTTCACTCTGTTTGAGCACTAAAGATGTTAACGGCCTGTGGCAATCGGGGAATCTAATGAGCTGCTTATACATTACGGACATAAGGCGATTTTCTCCAAGGCAAACGAAAACGCCGAGGTGGTTAACATAGCTTTTTCCTCCATGAAGTATGGTGCGTGCCATTCAAAACGTACACCAGAAATCAGATACTTTTCAAATCCTGTTGCGTCAACAACCACTACTGTATTCTAAAAAAAAAACCCCAGGCAGTAGAGAATCAAAGACAGAGAATAATGCCTGGGTTTTTTTTTAGAATATAGCTGTGGTTGTTGACACAATAGGATTTGAAATGTAACATTTTTGGTGGGAAAGTAGAAAATTTGTTACATCAGCCACACTTTCAAATGCTAAGTAATCAAACTATTAGAATTATGATAGCAGGTTTGGGCATTCTAAACCTACTTTTGGACTCATTATATAACCTATACCTATATATATCATAATCTAAAAATCACTTTATTGCTCCACTGATTATTCAGATTATTATATATAATAATTTAATATTAGAATAATAATTCTTAATAATATTACAAACTCCTGAAAACACAATTTCAAAAAGTATTTATCATATAAATAATCTACCAATTATTCTTTTCCCTACCATTTTTATTCTTTTTTAACGAAATACTTTTACCTAAATATCTTCCTAATGCTACCTCTCAACAGAGCAAGAGTAGTGAGTCAATCCATAGGACACTGTAGTAGTAGACCAAAAATGCAAACTTTGAACAACTCTGTAATAGATACTCATCTAGCTAAAACTCTTATTGCTAGCAAGGTTGAAAGATCAAGTAAGCTATTACTAAAGATATTAAATCCTACAATAATCTTGTACTAGTAGTAATATATATAATATCAGATATAGCAGGACTGACTTTTATAAGGCAGGACTTCACAACAGACCTTACAAAGACATAAATGAAAGATAGATCAAGATACGCTTTATGAAGTTACTGAAAATAAACCTGATACTGATAGTATGTTAACTCTTAATATATAGAGAACTTAATACTATTTAAGAGACCTAGAAAGTCTAATAATACTTTTGAAAATGTTTTAGAAATTGATATTATCAATGATATAGGAGTAGTTACTTTCTAGTCCTATGTAGATCAAGCTATAAGAGATTGGCCAAGAATAGCAAATATTAATCAATTCAAAGTCAAAATAGATATTCTCTTATTTGGTAAGTAATTATTTTATATATGACTCCAAAGTAAAAGAAGATTATGATCATAGTATTTCAATAAATAACCATCTGAATTAACACCTATTGATAATCTCATAAAGTTCCTGAAATCTAAGAAGTGTTTCTTAAAGGATCAAAATTTAAAACACTATATGCAAGTTCTGCAATTTATACAATTCTAGAGAACAGACTTGACAAAACTATTTTAAAAGAAGCCAAGAATGGAAACTGTGTACCTAGTTGCAGCCATGGCAAAAAAAGGTCAAAGGATGACATAGAAGGTAATACAAGATGAGTGGAAGTGGATTCAAAGCCATGCGATATCTCTTTAGAAATGTCATGATAAAAGTGCAATTCTTTCAACATTAAAGGAAGAAGGTACCCAGCTTGCTATACAAGAGTTTATAGCTGCAGCACAAGATACAAAAACATCATATTAGTTGGCTCCAGCAATTACATACTATTGGTCTACAGAAACCTTACCTACCTCAGATAACCTAGGACAAGCTTGTCGAAATGCCTATCAAGCTAATCAAGCCAGAGAGATACCCCTGCAACAACAAGATGAGATTCAGAAAACATTAGGAAGCTGGACTACTTCTAGGTAGTTAAATAAGCTTGGTTACAAGTATGAGGAGGTATAAAAAGGTGTTTACAAGGATGGTTATAAACAGCCAGATATTATTACAAATAGGTAAGAGATATTTCTCCCTGCCCTAGACAACTTAAAGCCTATTATAGTAGAATGGCAGTTGGATTCTAAGCCAAAACCAGTTCCAATATTTCCTAGAAGCTTACCAGAAGGTCAAAGGCCCATACTTTTAGTAACACATAATAAGTGAACCTTTAATACACATGATAAAGAGCATTATATATGGATGATAGAAGCTGAACCACCTCTTTAAGAAAAAATAAGAGGAAAAGGAATAATGGTTTTCCATTTTATTACTACTTATAGTCACTAATGGCACCAGGCTGGATACCAATTTCTTAATTACCTGATTTTGGTCTTACTCAAGATCTGCATCTCTGACACAGTTCACACTCTCCAACAATCAGACTTGAATATAGTAGAAACAATTAGTGGACTGGCAAGGGTTTGGTCAAACAAGTTATAAAGGTTGCAATTCCGATCTTTGAATTAGCATTTCCCAGTGGTCTGATATTATTTCATTTGGCAATGTGACAACTCATACAGCCTTCATATCTGATGCTCTCAAAGTGCAAAGTATGAGTTTGTGTCCAGGCCCAGGTGGAGCCCAGAATAAGCTCTACCATGGTATAAATCCTCTTACTGGAGAGTTTCAAACTTGAAGTATGGTAGATAATGAGGAGAAACTATTAGTAAAAGGACTAAAGTGAGTTTCACAAGAAAGAGGTTTCTGGAGAAATAGACTAAGAGTTCATTCCGGGAAGCCAGGAACTAATAAGCTTCTAAATACTTGTCTCAGTAGAGGTAAATGCTGTGCACATGCAATTATTACCAACCAAGAGGACTTTTGAAATCAAAAGTGCCAGCTGCAAGAGGAGATTGAGTTATCTGGTCACCTAGCTCTATTTTATCCTAAGTTTCACTGTGAGATCAACTTCATTGAATATATGTGGGGTGCAGCTAAACATGATTATACATAAAACAATTATAGATATAGTATTAAGACTTTACAACCTCTTGTTTCTGAGGTATTGGACTGTGTTTCTGATAGACTAATCTAGAAGTTTGTAAAAAGAACTGTGCGAATTATGGATATATATTGTCAAGGTATTGCTTATGCTTCTCCCTTGTTTCAGAACTTAGTTAAACATAAATATTATCAAAGTCATACATGTACTATAGACACTCTCCAACTACACTATAGAGCTGATAATAGACACTGTATTTAAACATATTTCTGGCTATCTTTCTGTCTCAACACTTCAAGTTATAATTCTTTATCCAATTCTTTCGTTCTTTAAATTTTTTCTAATATGTCTATCATATATTTCAAGTAATCTTGATAATTTAAAACCTTTAAGATAAACCCTAATTTTTTTTTTTATATAATCAGTTCTTAGTCGTGATTTTACACAGCCACATATAACACCTGTATTTCAGCCTCATATACATTTTAAATAGCACATACTATACAAGCTTGTACAATTTTGTATCATTAATGATTACTATAATACTAGCCAATTATTTGTACCTACAATACATATTATTATGTAATAGTAGATATTCCAACCCTCTGAGATATGACCTAATATAGGAACTAATATAAAAATACTATTTTATAAAATAAATTCATATTTCCTATGCCAATCAAGTATAGCTAAGTCACATATAATACTTTTTTGTCTGTTCTACTAAAAATTCAAGTTTCAAAATCCTTATTGTTCTACAGTCATGATCATAGTTACAAAAAAAGAAATACTTTTATATTCTCCAATATATGCTCTTTCTGAAACAAATTTTGTTTTGACAATTTTACTTATTGTTGTAGAACCTTAGAGATTTGAAAAGTATTAATTTTCAGGTTTCCTTTTTCAACTTCTTACATCATATAATAATAATAAATTACAAACAAATAATGATAGAGTTTTGATTTGATATTAAAAATTATTTATATTTAAAACTATATTGTATATAAAAGTTATTAGAGTTTATTAGCTAGTATTTAGTACTCTATTGTAAATATAGTCTGAGTAATCTTCAGAAAAGTATTATGGTTGCTGTTCCAAGAGGGCTATCACTTCTTTGTCTAAGAGTTGATTTGGTACAGTCTTGTACAACTACACTTTCCACATGTTTTTCTATTTTTATATCCTGGAAATCCTGAGCAGTTTTGTTTTACAGAAACAATCTCAAAAACTCTGTACTAGAGAAGGATTTCATAATTATGAATCAAAATTTACAGTCCTCCATATTCCCAAGCACTTAAGAATAAAATTTCAAAGTGTTTTTGTACTTTTGTATAGTGATGATTAAAAACATGCTTGATTTTTCACTTGTTGCCATAGGTGTGTCTCATCCCAGTCATGAGCCGTATCCCCATAAATGATATTAGCTATTGTTAATGATGGTGTCCACCTTTTGGACTACCCCCTCCTGCATAATAACTTTGCAGAGTAGAACCGGAAATTCCATACTATTTGCTAGCTTTTCTCTCAGAGGTCCCATAATTGATACTTTTGAAAACTAAGTCAATCTTGTTCTTACAAGTATCCATGTTGTTCGACTTGTGCGATGAGTTATTGATGAGAGTGAGTGCTCGGTGGTTGCTACTATGGCCGAAAACCAGGGGTTTCAGAAAGCCACAGCCGAGCTCATTGTAGATACTGTTATAGCCGCATTTGTGGAGGTGAGAAGATCCCATGTTGAAGACAAGTTTTGCTCCACTAGATCCTGATTACTGGGAAAAGACGTAGGATAATTGGGGTATATGAAGGTAGGGAGTATGGATCTATGCTGATAATGAATGAGGATTGTCATTTGTGTATTATTCATCACAGAAAGTTATTGGAAATCAGAGTTGATATTTTGATTAAAATACAGGATTTCCTGTAAGATGCTGATTGCATGGAGGGTTGAGTGTTATGTGTTGCACGGAGCACGGTGCACGTTTTAAGTGCAAGGCACCATATAACTCCACCTGCGACTAAAATTAAACCTTCATATGAACCTCCGCCGCTGTAGAAACAGGACTCCTGTGGACAATACGTGCCCCATCACTAGTTATACTGAAGCCAAGCTGTAGTAAATAACCAGGTACTGTAACCGAGGCCCACAATCGGCCCACAATCCCAAACTCTAGTTTTGACATAGCCGGTTCATGTGCTGCGATTCCGCGGGCGCCAGACATCTCCGGGTACCACGAATCCGAATTCCCCCCCAAGACCTCTCTCATTCCTAGACTCCTCACGCTTTCACAGGCTCGCTGGGACGAGTATAGGTGGAGAATACTAAGGCAAATGAGAAGGAGGAGTTGCGGCAGTGCCGTAAACGTAACCACAATATCCATCTCAATCACACATAACCTACGGCATCAGAGAACCAGATACTCCGAGCAGGATATAGAGTTGACCCCTGATTTCATGCAAGTTCGCCCACTTCTCTTTTGTTTCTTGTCCCCCTTCAGAATTGGTTGTATGCTGTCCCTCACATAGAACCGGAAAATATGTTATGAGAACCTACTATTTCCTGATCCATTTACCGGGCCTTGAACTGAGGTGGTTGGGCAGGTGTGGGTACTTGAATGGTTGCGTCCAGCTATTGGAGACAGGTTAAAGTGGTGCTCTAGACAAGGGACACGTGGGGGAACTGGGAGAAGTTCAAGGATTACTGACAGGATTGAGAAACAGGGTTGTGAGAGCTCGCGGAGTGTTTTCTGGGATAAAGAGCGGGCGCAGATGGATATATCCAATGTGATATTTGAGCTCTGGAGTTCACGCCGTAGTAGATCATCCCTCATGCGCGAGAGCCAGAGAATAATTGGGGAATAGGGTGACGACTACAGTGTGGAGGTGGTGAAGGTAAGCCTATGCACTCGGGATCACTCGCCGTAGTGCCCACCTGGGCTGCATATAACGGAGGGAAATACTAATCCGAATTATCCGATCGAGTGAGAGCCCATGAAGAACTAATTATACTCGATTGAGCGATGTCTAGAATAAAACCGGTGGTGGGGAATAAGAGAAAAAAGTAGGTGATAAAGGAACATGGGTAAGAGGTAATAGGAGCAGGATTATACCGACACCGATATTTCCTCTCATAATCCCACCATAGCTCTCACCCAACCTCAGACTGTTGGACCGGTCCAGTTCCACCTGAATACGATGGCCTAATATCTCCTCTCACTGCTTCTGACCGCTATTCGAGCAGAATATTATTTTTGGCTCCAGTATTCTGAGAGAAATTCCACCAGATAAGGGGGAGAGTGTTGTTTACCCCCTTAATTTCCAGCCTCCCTTATCACATGCTCGCCAGGCTCCCCTGCCAATTCTATAGGTGTGGGATGTTAGCTAACAGACACACTTTGTCCATCTTCATGCAATGGGCTCCATCTTAGGTCATAGAAGAAATTTCCAAATGGTTGCGAACTTCCTAGGCCTATCCGATGACAAAACTCTCAGCCAGCGAGTTGGACCATCGATATCTGGTTTCCAACTCCTCTCCCGTCCTCCTCTTGCAATACAGATAGCCGGCATGGTGACAGTCACTTTGGCATATAGTACTTAGCATAAGAACAGTGATAAGCCACGGGCAGAACCGCGAGAGGGAGAGAGGGGATTATTGTTCCAGTCACCTGCTTTACGGATACCGACAAAAGCACGCCCTACCTCGCGCAAGCCTACTTACGTGCCCCACGGCGCTCCCCCTTCCGGCATTAGTATCGGGGAGGCAAAAAACAGGAAAAAGAATGAAAACCAGTTTAGTAGTTCTGGTGTAGATAGGGTACCGAGATTCACCTGCTGTCCGGGAGTTAGTTCTTTCTTGGGTGAAGTGGGGCCGGGCGGACACAGGTTGCCGGTAATCCTCATTCCAGGAAGCCCCAGAGGTCATGGGAACCCCAATGAGATGCCAGATCCGTCGCCCCCTGCAGGATACTACGCAAATACCGTATTCCTGTCCTCTGGGGTTTTCCCATTCTGTTTATAATGTAGGTACCTTTGAATTACTCCTCCCCTGCAACCAGCTTGTCGATAATGTAGGTTCCATCTCGGTTTGTCGTACGGGTAACTCGTAATGCTAGGCTATGATAGATTATTTCGAGCCTGGCAGATGTCTGGATTTACCGATACGGGGGCTTCCAAAACTCGGGCCGCGCTGATATGCCTAGAACCCCGCATCCTCGCAAGTGGGGGTCATAAAATCCTCTCGGTCACAATCATTGATAAAGGGGGAAAAATGTTTGGAACTGAGTTCAGAGTTTTTAGGATGGGAGGACCTCGAGCGAAAACTCCAAATTTTAGGAGGAAAACTCGTGCCGGCGGATAGATGTTTTCATCTAAAAATCTATGACGATAAACAAGCTATGAGGTTGTTGAGCTCGTGGACAAGGGGGTTACTAAGAAGTCATACAAGGTTGAAGATTTCGAAATATCTAGAGCGGGTGATATTATATGGTGATACTGCTATATGTCTGGGATCTGAATCATAGTGTCACATATAAATCTTATTGCTTTACTCACATTTTTTCTTATAATTATCCCCCTAGTAAACGATGTGTCACAGTTCGATTGGATTGGCCGATTTCCCAGTTCTCAGGATCAGTTTTGCACGCTGACAGGAAGTCTTGTTCGACATTCATCATTTTTGGCTGCTCATCACACATGCTATTTCCCATCCTCGGAGGATCAGAAACGCCCTAACAAGAACGCCTCATACCGCCTACCGTTTTGAAGATGTTCCACGACCATTAGCTTCATACCGAACCTCATACCGATCCTGCATATTTATCGTATCAGGATCAAACAGTAACCTACCGAACCCCATCCTCGGCCCGAAACTCCATACCTCGGGAATGTGTCAGTAAAACAAGCAGGAAGATAGCATAGGGGGAAGAGAGAAATCGCGCATGTGCTGGTAACATGTCTGGGAGGAGGATCAATGGATATAAAGCCGCTTATTTCCTTTGCTCATTAGATATACGATCATCCGTCGAAATTACTGTCTTTCTCTCTTTGCCTTTACCGACCGGTTCTATTTCTGTTAAAGGTCATTCATTGTCAGTTCACGATACTATTGGTCTTTTTGTTGGAGTGCCTATCGGGCATGTGAGTTGGTTGTTATGCGGATAGATGGTTCATGCTTCTACGGCCTAGCTGTTGGGTTTCTTGTTGATGATGTTTCCTGTTGCCATAGGGCATTGGTGATGTGGTTTGGTTTCTTTCACGCCTGATGCCTCTAGGCATGCGGTTCTTTGTTAGAGATTCATGAGAGCTTTAGATTGTTGTGGAGCACGGAGGATCATGGTTTGTCAGGATGAGTAGTTCTTTTGTGTTTGTGGTGTTTCCTTGGAGTTCCAGAGTTCTAGTTGCTAAGGAGATATATATCTCCCATTCTTTAGCTAGAGGCGAAGTTTAACCATCAGTTCTTCTTTAGATTTCACTATCATCCATTCTTTCATCATCCTTCCTTACTTTCTTACACTTGTGTTGCTTCATTCATCCGTACTCTCCATTCACCTTCATCACTTTTCAGTTCTTTAAACTCCCCTCCCTTATTGCTATTACTCGTATCAATAAAAGTCTTTCGTTGTGTGGCCCAAGTGGAAGTCGTTTCTGCTGTACGAACCCCGATATTGTTTAAAAAGTCTTAGGAGGTGACTGAGAAGGTTTGACTGTGCATGGGAAATTTGAGGACAGGGAAGCGATCAGCAAGAGAGGCCGACTGCCAGTATTGAACGAATGGGATACAAGGCTGAATCTCGAGAAGCAAGGCATCATGTCTTGACGGAAATTCCTGGGACGGACCGCCGGGGAAGTAACATATGTGTAGTGAAGTGGAGTATGGAAAACTTCCTCTCTTACTTGCGCAGAGTGGACAAATCTATAGATACAACTTAAACCCTCGGCCATTGAGGGGGAGCACTAATCATGAAGTAAGGGGTTCCCCCTAGGTTTTATATCCATAGGCCTTTGCTTAGTTTCATCCACTTATAACTTTCATTATGAATCCGCACAGCTAGCCCCCACAATACTGCTTGTTAAAAGCCGTTAGGCAAAGGTCTTATTCTATGCCCAACATATCCGGAGGCCATCACCACTTCAGAGAATTACACCCCAGCACTATAAAGTAGATCGGGTTTACCTATATTTCGATAAAGACTCCTTAGGTACAGCAGTTCCGGCTCTAGTTTTCTAATGCCGGTATTATTCCCAGTACTCAAGCTATTTCCTGACAGTGTGATTTTAGTCAAGGCCCGGCCCCACAAATGGACAGTCCATCCCGTTGGGGCTCGTAGATGTAAAGGGCTCGGTGGGTAGGGGAAAGCCAACCGGTTTCTTGTGGCATATTTTCAAGCTCTCGGCATACTTGGTCTAGTCAATAACAAGATTGCCTTTTCAAATTTTAGTCTCACATTAATGCCACCAATCAGTACTATTCAGACCTCCACTAGTGCAGGGAAGGGCAGTTTTCGCAAACCCCAGGCCGGCCCGCCGATCGCCTATAGATACAAACTCCACCCAGGTCAGGTCAGGGTGAAACTAACCCGGGCTTCGTAGGCCGGGCATTCGCAAAGCCTGCAGGCACTGTGGGTGTCTCGCGATACCGGTAGGCTTTCGGTATGTGCCGTGCAGTTATTAACTATTTTGTCAATGCGGAGCAGATACCTGGAGACACCCGCAGATATCCGCAGGTACCTGGAGATACTCACAGACATCTATAGATATTATCGGGTGTGCTATATTACGATGTAATATCTGAAACTATCACCTCCTGGATTAGGCCTGGGAAGCATTGGAGGAAATTTCATATCACTCGATATATTCCCAAATTGTACGGTAGATAAATCGCTTGCCTATTAGCAATTATTTAATTACCAAGTTGTTTCTTCTACCCCTTTAGAATCATCACGAAACTCGAACTCTCTCCGAAACCTTCATCCTAACCATTTTGCGACTGGAATTATTTCTTTTCACATTATCTTAATGATCCGGTTGAATACAACTATCTAAGTGAGAATATAAACTTAGACTCCGGTTCTACACTCATGTTTGCACCCCAGAGTCCTCCAAAACCGACTAACTTTTGAAAGCTGTTCGGTATAGACTGGGATGGTGTTGGTGATAACCCCAACTCCAGTAAATAATATATAATTGAAACCCGTCAGAAATTGATTTGAGATATCTTTGAGATATTATCATAACATATCACTAATTCTAGTAATGTACAAGTACATGCAGAGACTGTTGGCCTCTAACTTACACTAGTTCCGTTTAATCCATGTTCTTGGAACCCTGAAACCTACCAGAATAGGGGCAATCACCATCGATCACTCGGAAACCAGCAACCCGCGTTCTCTCCAGGACAGCTCCCGAGAAAGCCCAGGCGGGCCGGGTCAGGCCCTTGCGAACACTAGGGAAGGATTCTCTCCAACCAAACATGCAATTGTCGATTGCATCGAGGCTACCACGTTGACCCCCCCAGTGAGTGCTTGCACTACTCTCTCTTATTCTTTTAAAGGCAAATTTGGGTGAAATATAAAGACCTCCTCAGGCCCCCTTTATCAATCCAGACAAGGTGGCAAAGGGTTCTAGTTTAGTCACTCCGTAGGGAAACCCCGCGAGAAGTGAGACAATATGAATGGAGCTTGATATTCTACTTGTCCCAGGCCATAAGTTCCAGAAAACAGGGGGAGTATAATACAAGGATATCTTGTATGGGCACTCCGATACGCACGGATATTTTACCATATATTTCTTTAACCCTTGTTTTCGGGTACTTATGGCCTGGGACAAGTAGTGGTCAAGGATCCGGTCGCGCAATATCAGGAGGAATGTTGTGTTCAACCCCAAACTTGATCGTAGATTAGCATGCACCAGAAGAAAAACCAACCCTTGCGAGCCACCATTTCGCCATCCTAGCGCCCTGATCTCCGTGCTCTTTCCTCCCGCTGGGTCTCTTTTTCTAGTTCTGCCGATATTTGGCCACCTATGATAACCCCCCCGGTTAGTATGGGACTTTTGCGAATCCTGGTGCTGAAGATACGTGCCTATCGGGCAATCGGAGGGAATAGCATGGACCATGTCAGAGTGCATAATTCTTGATACCGGGAGTTGATACGGGTCGCTAGCAAGGCCACACTTGGGGCCGAGAGCATGTCGGTTCTCTCCCGGGGGTGCATGCTCATTGCCGGCATTACATGGTGTTTTCCCCATCGCCTTCATCTGCAAGATCAGCCCGGCCTTCTAATAGCAACTCCCCGTTGTCGATAGGTGGGTCGATTCTAACGTCAAACAGTTCCTGCCAGCAACGTTAAACCGCACCTCACATAATATTTACATGCGTGACCTGGGCTGTTATTCGGAACCGGTTCCTTAGCTATTGGCTCCGGAGATTCTCTATTTCGCTTTACATCGTGACTTGCTCTAAGCAGCTGGGTGGAGAACTCTCAGCCCCCGGTCTGACTCCCGAGTTAAGCCACCTCATCGGTAAACCCATATCCCTGGCAAGCTTATCCGCACGTGCGGATTAAAGACCGAATCGCCCCTAGGGTTTCCCTGTCCACACACCAGATGATCCGGACTAGTGACCACGATCACCGGAATATTTTCGGAATACTTCTATCATAGCTGCCGTACAAGCACCCCGCAGGAAGTACCTGAACGCGGGGGCGGTGCCCGGTAAATGCGTTCCCTTTTGTGTATTAGGCTAGGTTAACCCATAAGTTCATAACAATAATAATAAAAGGTGCGGTGCGCGGGCGCGAGGATTAAAAATTTGTATGGCAGATTGCTTGTGCGGATCTGAGCGCCGATACAAAATTCAGAGATGCAAGTTCAGGTACATTATTTATTACTAGGTACCGGTATCAGTATCTACCGGCCAATCCACCGTAATGAAGGTGATATTCGAGAGCCGTCCGGACTCCCAAGGTCTCAGGCAACCCACCAGCTTTCTTCAATCGCATGAACGGAAGCCATCGCCGCTGTCCAATTCATTCAACATAGACAAAACCATAAATATCGCCCATAATCTCCCAAGGTCTTCCTTCATCATCGACCCCTCAACCCCCACGAACTGAGCCGGAAACCTCCACTCAGTAGACCAACCAATACATAAAGAAGGGATTTTCCCATACCCGCTTCCATTCAGAAACCAGAAGTTGAGATAATAAGTGCCCGCACGAGCTCTCGAGGCAAGATCATCAGTAATATTCTTTTCCTCCTAACCCCTTTCTCCATCAAATTGACTCGGGCTAAAACTTGCTAGTGCTCCTGGAGACTCTTCCGTTGCTTGCCTTTTTCCTGACGCTCACTCATGCGGCGGCACTGGCAAATCCCATTCCCGAGCCTGACACCAGCGGTCTGGACAAGCGCCTAGGGACAATTTGCTGGCCCGACTGCATTTGCGACAGCAAAGCTCTTCCTGGGCTCTATTGTGGGTACTGCGATGCTGTGCATTCATGCACCTCAGGGGATTGCTATCAGACTTTATATCTGTGCAATGAGAGTGTGGGGGGGTGCTGTCATTATGGGAGTAGTATTTTCTGCTCGAACCCGGCACAACACAGTTGTGGTTTTGCCGCTTAGCGCCGGTCGAAGTATACAGGGACGAAGATGGGGATTACGTGCGAATAACCGTCATTGTTTTACCGAAATGTAAGAGGGTTCTGAAAGTGTTTCTGGCTTTTTCCTTGGGATGTTTTCAGTGCAGGGGATTGATTTGTCTGGAACCCGGGGTTCTCAAGCTGTATGGGGTGCTCTGAGTAAATAGTCACGAGTTCTCACTTTAAAATAGTTTTATGTTCTCTCGGCATTAGACATACCGGTGCTTAAGTACTCTTCTAGTTCCCTCCGCAATCTCTCATTTTGACCCTGGCGATAGCGGCCCGGAGAATATCTCTATTTTGCTTCAGACTAGGATGTCCGGTAGACCGCTAAACCCAATAGTCAAGTTGCAACACTATGGTCAAAAAACCGAGGCCTCCAAAAAATCGATGAAGCCAATAATTGCCCGTATCTGCATTCTTAGTATAGTATACGCAGGATCCAAGTATGAGCTTTCCACTAGTATCACTTACCGGAGTGCGCACCTTCCTCCGCACACGTGGTATCAAAGTTTGCTTAACAACCCGATCAGCGAGTTAGTGGAGTAGTGAAAAACAAAGGGCTTGGTCTCGTGTCCTGGCTCCGACCGCCCGTACTAAGATGGAATCTATGGTTCACAAACAGATCGCCCGTATGCAAACACTAAATTCAATTTTATTGAAGATCAACCACCACAGCCCCAAAGCACCCACAAGAACCTTCAGAAAAAAACATAACTCAATGAAAAACAGTGGGTCATGGTTGTTTACAGATCGTTGCAAAGAAATCTTTCACCTTGCGTTGCGTCCCCTGTCTAAAAAAATACCTCCTAGAAGCAACGAGTCAAGAGCGCTCCATTATACCCCTCCCTCCTCCTCTCAGCCGGACAAACCAGGCCAACTAATAACACTGTAAAATCAAGGACTAGTTCTTCTCCCTCCTTCTTGTCGCTTCCACTAGGTTCTATAATATTATACAAGTACACAGCCATGCGGTTGCCATCATCAAATCTCATTCGCTTCATCAAAAAAGCAACCCCTTCTCCAAAAAACTACAAAGAGCCAGTCAGATTTCTGTCCTCACAGTCCAGTAACCAAACAAAGTCTTAGTGATCATGTGATTTCTCTTATAGCAGCATGCGTTCTGAGCACCATGGCCACTGATCATTAGGGTCTGAGTTTCTGAGAGCGAGATATAGACTGGAAACTTAGAAACATTTATAGAATTAGAGAAAGAGGGATCCGGACTTCTACTCCCGGGAGGCAAGTGTACTAGTTTCAGCCAACACCTTCAGATATGAATATCGGGTTAGATATTGACTCAAACAGTAGTTTTCCGGCACCAGACCTCGTAGGTATGGTCTCCTAGACTTGAAGGACATGAAAACCGCTGACAGAGAGCTCCCCACGCTTTTTAGGACAACTAAGGGTGCTTGGTTCTAGGAAATGGCTATGTAAATTCCATATGATAACTGACTGGCCATGGATAGCCAACGAGTCAGGCAACGAGGGAGATTTACTGCCCCAGAAAGATTGCGGAAAAGGTCCTTATCATAGAATTCTGTTCCCGGCATCTCGCAGCGACCCATCCTCGCTTTCCCCGGTTTGGATGAAATCGTGGCGCTAGGTTCATAACAAAACAATGTTCTCTTTTCGATCCTTTTGGTGTTGATTAAGGCTATTCCCTAGACTTCTACGTAACGGCTTTGTGTTATTTGTAGCCCTACGGAGATACAGCCCCCGGGTTTTGTAAACCGGTATTTTGCTAACAAGGCATGACTGGCCAGTATGCCGTCGAGGCCGTGAATTGGGTAATCTTCATCCTGATCCCGGAATCCCTTAAACCACCATACCCGATTCGCAGCTCTTATCCTCGACTAACGGAAGCCCCTAGTACCGGAAGTCAAATATAGAAAACTTTGGCGCCGCACTGTACCGTACCTCCATACCGCCTAACTGAGGTGTTGCCTTAACGTTAGGGTTAATTGGTCAAACAATTGTAAAACGTATCCGACTGAAATTAAACCTTTGGGGAACCTCCTTACTCGTGCCAAGGTTGTGGCTGCTCGCACGCTCGCAACCTGGGCACTCTCAAGAGGGTATGGTTCCGGAAGACTAAACTCTATACCATCTTTGCTATATAGAAAAACTGTGACAATTTTTCCTGCAACGGCAACCGTAACACCCCTCCAATTTTTTCATTTCTTGTTTAGGGTATATTACCCTAAACAATAATTTCCAGCACCTAGGTCAAGCATTATATTAAAACAATTTACTAATAGGCTATTAAGTAACTATTACATATTATTATACCAAATTTAATTATATAACTACAATTATATTATAATATAATACTAGTTATAAGTTATAATAGTATTATAATAGATTATCAGAACAGCTTAAAAAAATTTATTTTGAAAATAATCTATTATACATTTACCTCTAACTCAGTAATCCACCAATAAGAAGAATACCTTGTACAAACATGTCACTTGAAATCCTCAGAGCTATAAATAAGATTATAATAATATGCTTCCATCATTCTGAGTATTGTCCGACAGTATTTCAAAATTAATGTATTGGGAACTTCTGTCAACATATTTGATACAGATGTAACAAGGGTGAAAAATGTATATTCACAATGAGTCCTGATATAAATCTTTACTTAACTCTAAAAATATTCAATCATCCTCCGTCTCTGCTACACCTCCGGCAATTGAAAACTCAACACCACGGTTTTTATCGTGAGTTTTTTTGTTTCATCGCGAAACTTCTCCACCCTCCTGCCCACTCCTGCCTTTGGCCTCGGCCTAGGGGAGTCTGGCTCCTCTCTCCTCTCATGCCGGGGGTATTGACTTCGGTCTACCGTCGCAGGGCCCTCTCTCTCCTTGGGGGTTGGTCGGTCGGAGGCCCTCCTCGGCTGGCTGGCAGATGGTGGGATCCCTTCCACTACAGTGACGCTATCTCTCCCAGAACAAGGGACTATATGAGAGACACGGTAAAACATCTGCTTTGCTTTACCTAGGCGGGCGGTGATGATCTTCCTTACTCCCCCTTCCTCCTCCCCCCACGCGTGGTGGGGAGTCCTCTCCTCCTCCTGAGTTGGCCTCACTTAGACTTCTCATGGTCAGCAACTCCTTAACCACAATCGTCAGACGGCCGGGACTACAGTTGCGGTAGGGGAGAACAGCCAACAGGCTATGGTCAATCTCCCCATTCTCTTGTTCTCCTAAGAGGCTGCCTAATCAGACACAAACGCGATACCGATAGACGTTGTTAAGGTCTTTGGGTCTACCCCGCTGCTCTCCTCTCCCTTCAGTTGGATCGGCTAGTACCCTACTGCTACACCTTCCCCTCTCCCCAGATATCGCCCACGGCCGGCCGGTCTCCTTCTTCCCTCCATGGTATTGTACTGTCTCCTTGGAGGGGTCTGGGGGGGGGCCCCTATCTTAGCGCGCTTCGGGTGTCGCTTCCCGCTCGGATGAGTGGACTCGCCCTTCGGTGTAACGTGTTCACGCCGGGGCGCTAGTCACGTCGTCAGGTACAATAGGAGAGAGGTGACGTCCACCGGGGACTATCAACTCTAGGCTCACTAAGGGAGGCTTCGGTGGTGTAATAGGAGAATAAAGATAACCGTTCAACCGAGTATATTAAAATACTGTCTGTCGAAATCTGCTCTTTCCATCACAGAAACGAGCGGTCTATTTAAGTACATGTGTTTGAGTATGATCATGAATTCTCACTCATGTTCTTCCTCAATCAAAGCATAACAATAACCAAGTATCAACCGAGACTTAAAACAAAACATAAAACAAACTAAGTATCAACCGATACTTAAAACAAAACATAAAACAAACTAACCGAGTACCAGCTCCGGTTACATCTCCCAAAACAAAACAAATCCCCCAAACAATGTCCTAAGAGAATCTTTTACCCAAACAAAGAAAGAAACGAATTCTAAGCTTCCCTAAGCTCATCGTCATCTTCGAAGGCCGAATGGCATTGGTAGTTATAAAAGCATGCCGGGCCCCCAATGCATGCCTCATCCACGTCCGGCCCAGCGCAGGTTCTGCAGGTATAGGTGATGAAAAACGCCGGGGCATATTTTCAGCGGTAGGCTTTCTTGAACAGATTCCATACCACACTCGTGAATCTGCAGTCCATCTGGTTGCATTCCAGGCAACAGAATATGTAGATTGCTTGTTGTCTTTGAAGGGAAGGTATGTCCCTCATGCATTTAAAGTTGAGTCACCATAGGTAGGAGTCTCTTTTGCTGAGTCTTGTGAAGTCCGAGTTATGCATGGTGAGGTAGGCTTAACGTGGGGTAGGGTATAGTGGGGTAGGTCTGTAAGGGACGAGCGGATTGCGGTGTGATGGGGGCTTTGGTGTCTGCCTGGTATACAGGTGCGAAGTGTACCTTTTTAAGTGTTTCTGAGTGGGCGCGTAGGTGCGTAGTTTCTGTGCCGGGTGAGTGTAAGTCTTGCTCAAGTATGGGTGCGTGGGTTTCGTATAGGTTGTGTGTGTGGGTCTCGCTTAGATTTCTGAAGGTGTGGGTGAGTGGGTTCCGTGTAGGATGTGTGTGTGGGTCTCGCTTAGATTTCTGAAGGTGTGGGTGAGTGGGTTCCGTGTAGGATGTGTGTGTGGGTCTCGCTTAGGTTTCTGAAGGTGTAGGTGATTCCGAGTCTTCCTCTGTCGCATTTGCCGGGGAAAATTCGTTGTTACTGTACGGTGCCCAGAATCCCTTAGGTGTCCATGGCGTATGCTCCCATCTGTTTATTTCTGGTACCGTGGGTACCCAGCACATAGTTACCTGGAGTATCGTTGGTGGGTCTCCTTCCTTATTGTTGTACCACCATTCGTGGACTAACTCTGTGGCATTTCTGAGTCCCTCGATTGGTTCCCAACTATTCTCACTTGGTGGATATTCTTTCCACTTAATCAAGAACTCGTCCTTATAGTATCGTTGTCGATGGTCCAGGACTTCTTCTACTTCCTATTCCGGATGTTTGTTTACCAGCATTGGTGCTGGTCTAGTGTGGGCACGTCCTGAGAACTTTGTGTCGTCGTTTGGTAGGTACCATTTTATCGAGCTTGCATGGTAGGTGCCTTCCAGGCGTTGGTATATCTTCGCATCCATTTTTACCATGTAGTTTTCTGTATATTCATCAAATCCGATTACCATAAAGGGACCTCTCCACATGGGTTCTAGCTTCTTGCTTCTTCCTGATTGGGTCGCAAATTGGCTTCCATATACTAATATTTGTTCCCCATTTGGAATTCGTTTGTGTATTCTGCGTCGTCTAGCTGCTTTCCGACTCGTTCGGAATCGCGCTAATTGGAGGTTTTGAAATACTAGGTTTCTCATTTCATGATGCCGGTTTAGGAATTCATCAGTAGCTGGTACCAATGATTTTCCAAACCGGAGTGTTTTCATCATTGGGTACTCCTTTCTGTATACTATGGCATAGGGCGAGGAGCCGGAGGTTTCCGTATATGATCTGTTTATGTTTGCCGCTGCTTCGGCCAGTGTTGGTTTCCAGTTACTTTGTCTTTTGTTCGTGATATTTCGCATTGCTGTTTTCAATTCTCTGATTCGTCGTTCTACTTGCCCGTTGGTCTCATGGTGCCCTGGCTGAGCACAGAGCTGTTTGATACCTAGTAACTTACACCATTGTTGCCAGTAGAGTTTTACAAAATATGTATATTATTATAAAATACGGTATTTTTGACAATAAACTTTATACTATACATACGATACATACGTGCCCTAAGCTTTTTAAACCTAAATACTAAGCCCTAAACCCTAAACCAATTACTATTAGTTGTAAAATAAGTTTTTGCCCTAAGAGTTTGGCAGAGAATCTTTTCCCCTATCAGCAATTCCTGTGCTTAAGAAACAACTTTATTGCTTGTTACAGACTCCACAGAACATAAACACAATCTTTGTAAACATGGGCCATATGAAGGATCCACAGCTCCATAGCGCTTTTGAGACCATACCTCCTGAGAGTGGAAAAAAGGTAAGTGTTTTTTCCTTTGACAATATTGCAATTTTAATTTACTAAAGTTGATATAGCTTGAATTAGTTCGGTGTATCGCATGTGGAAAGACCTTTGCCAAAAGTCCAACCTGTCAATGTGAGCATTTATCCACCTGCGTTAGATATCAGGAGCAGATGAGCCTTGAAGGTAAGGCAAGTATCGGAACATCAAACATGGCTGCTGGTCAAACACATATTACTAGCCGAGTTCAACGCTTATCTCCTACCGAAAAGCATAACGCCGATCTCTCATTCGCCTTAGCTATATATATGAACAATCTTCCGTTCAATGTCACTCAATCACCATACTTTATCACACCATTTCAAAAGATTTCGCCCGCCTATAAGCTACCAAGTCCGTTCTGCTTACATACCACTTTACTTGATGAGACCTATCTTCAGGTTAAGGAGGATGTGGAGCAAGTGATTCAATCAACATACTATCTTAACATCATTACAGACGAAAGTGAAAATGAATCCAAGAATCGGATTATCAACATCTCTGTTAATACCGACCATGGGACCTTCCATTACTGCTCAGAGAATGCAGGATCCATGCAGTTTACTGCGGAAAATCTGGCTTCATGGCTTATGGTAAAGCTTAGCATTCTTGTGAAAGGCGATTGGAAACGAATCAACAGCTTCGCTACGGATACGTGTTCCACTATGCTTCTACTATGGAGAGTTCTTACAATTGATGAAAGATTACAACTCTCCAAGGCACTCTTTGTTCCCTGCGACTCCCATGGACTCCAACTTCTCATAAAGGATCTCCTTGGACTTCCTTACTATAAGGTAATCCAATCACAAATCATGTTGGTTATTAATACCTTTCGTCGGTCTCCTCTCCAGCTGTCTATTCTTCGCGAGAAACAAAAAGCCTGCTATGGGAAAACCAGTGCTTTGGTCCTCGCCATTATTACCCGTTGGGGTACCCAAGCACGTGCTATCGATTCTATTTACAAGAACAAGGATGCCTTCAAGGCATATATACTTGACAATCATATTCAACTTGATCATGAGGTGACCCAGCCTCTCTCCTCACGGGATTTCTGGAACAATGTCGAAGAGCTCCGTGATCTCATTCTTCCCATCCACAAGGTCCAAGTTCAATTGGAATCCACTAATGCGCATCTTGGATTGGTCGTTTCTCGCTGGCTTGTAATTCACAGCCACCTTCAGCGCATCACCGCCTCCCAGCCTTCTGTACAGCAAATCTTAGGACTATTTGAGAAGAGAATGGGGCGTCAAGTCTTAGCTCTTCATTGGACAGCCTACTTTCTTACACCTGCGAATATTGGAGCAATTACAACTGTGGAGCAGCAAAACATGGTTATTGAATACCTTCAGAATGCAAACAGTGACCCTACTATTCACAACCGTATTCAGGCACAATATTACATGTACCAAGCCAAGAATGGGCCATTTAGTTCCAACAATCTCGCATGGAATATGACTAGCCCCACTACATTCTGGCACACCCAACATACCTTCACTCTGGAACTTTCCCTACTAGCTACCAGATTATTTCGTACCCCAGCCAATTCAGTCTCTAGCGAGCGATCTTTTTCTGCCCAGAATCTGATTCACAGCAAGGTCCGCAATAGGCTTGACTCTACTCGAGTAGATAAGCTTACCTATATCTATCTCAACCATCGTGTATTGGACTACAAGGCTGGTGAATCACGTCAGTGGCAAGAGCTCTCTGGTAAGGCAGAAATTGAGCTTGAAGATGTCATTGTGGGACTCCAGGACACAATTGAGGCTGAAAGTGATGAAGGTATTGTAGTCATAATCTCTTTGAATTTAAATATTCTTTTTGATTTCTCAATTTACTAATATTATTATTGCTAACTTAGAGGGAAATGGAGAAGGGGAAGAGCCTGGGTTTGAAATAAACCAGGAACAGGAATCAGCTACTGAGAATCTTTTTGAACATTCTGACAATAGCCAGTCTCTTGAAAGTGAGGTAAGAGGATCAAAGAGGGCAAGGTATAATAATAATGATTAGTAGTAGCTAGCAACATTTTTATATTTGTAACCTTGTACTATTATATTACAATTGAAAGTAGAATTTCCTATTTTCTACATAACTGTGCTACTGTAGTCTGTCCCTTGAATAAAATATTTCATACCTATTTTTAAACTTTGAATAAAATACGTTTTTAAAAATAAAATACCATTCTTATACGGTATTATACAGTATTATACAAAATGGTATCAATACAATCTCAAACGCTAGTCATGCAAAATCCATCAGCCAACTCCGATGAGTTGCTGCGGACTATGCCTAAAACCAATCAAAACATAATAACAAAGTCAGGTGCGCAACTCACATCTCCTGAGTGAAATCCATGACTCATAACTATGAGTCATGTGCGAAAATCATAACATCGTGTGACTTACAACTGTAAGTCATGAACAGGTAGACATAATAACCTATGGCGTACTAGTGTGCGTCATGTGAAATTCCAACATACCTATAGCTCAGAATTCCGAGCTATATAAAATCTGCCTTGCTTAGTCACAGTTTGTGACAGGGTGGCAGATTCTGCTTTTAAGCGAAGGCGAATGCCAAGAATGTTTTGCTGAGAAAATTTCGTGCCAAGGAAATAAAGTTTGATTTCAAAGAAAGTTTCAGTTCAACAGATGGTTTCAACTCAGATGTTTCAAGAAATGTTTTGGTCAGTTGAATTTGTTTCTCTTCAAGATAGAAATGTTTCGCATTGGGTAAAATGTTTCAATCATCATATGTAGGAAGCGTGTAGGTGTAAGTTGTATAGTTATAGAGGCACTGGGCTAATAACCTGTTGAAATGTGTAGGTATGGTACTATCGTAATAACTTTGTACGAAAATAGGATGCAGTAGAAGGAGCATATCGCAGGCATGCTAACCGAGGAGGAGTTTTGTATGAATGTAGATTGGTAGTAGTTCTTGTTCTTAATTCTCTTAAGCGAGATGGGTAGCAACCCCTATTTATACAGGTGCGCATCCTTTGCGTAACTAAGAGGAAATGTAAGAGAAAACATAAGTATCGACATATTTGACCGTAACATAAGTAGGAGAAACATAAGTGTGAATATGTTTGACCCTAAAGAACTGCCAAGGAAATCCCATAAAATATGTGTAAATCTGAGGTGGTGTAAGCAGATAATTAGAACATAATTGTAAATCAAATGGCTGATGACCATGCATGATGATGTATAAAATGTAAGAAAGAAACTTGAACACCAGATAAGAGAAGTACGCTATAATCCCCTAATCGTATCATGAAATATTAAATGCAATATATGTAATACATACTCCGCTGTAGTAATGTTCATAGTCTAGCAGAAATACTTACTAGAGCCATATACGATATTATCAAGGAGAATATACATATGAAACGAATTAGAAAATTCAACACTCCTTGCTGCCCCGGGCGTCCCATTATCCACCACCGGCAAGGCCGTTGTCTTGGTTGCTGGTGTTTTTCTTTTCTTGTTGTCCTAAGAGCACCAGTTTTTCCCTGTCATTTCTCTCCCTATCTTGTATGGCAGTCATGTATCATAGCATTCTGTTTTTTCCTGGGCTTGGTATGGCAGCATTCTGTTTTTTCTTGAGTTTGGTATGCCGGTATTTTTTTTTCTTGGGTTTGATACACCAGGGTTTTTTCTTTTTTCGTGAATTAGCCTAGAGGCCTTGTACTAGTACTTGCATTGTTACTTATGGGTTTGGCATGGTAGGAGACGCCTTCTTTTCCCTGCTCTAGTTTGCGAACCCTTCCAGTTGAATCTACTACAAGTTCCGCCTCTATGAATATACCCCATCTCTCTTACTTCCACGTGCTTGCACTTATTGGCTTTTCTTATATTATCGGATATGAGATATACCCCATGTTTGGTGCTCTCAGGCCCTGTATTCTTAGATATTCTTAGACCCGACATGTCCTGTGGGTAATCTGGTACCAGTTACACCAAATGTTTCTTCCTCAGGACCAAGTTTCTGTGTCTTATCCTTGTAGACTTCTCTCCTGTAGTTCGACAACAGACTCAGATACTATTCACTAAGGTTTTTTTACTTTTACACCTTAGATGCTTAGAATTTCCATTGTTAGTCCCCCAGCATTCCTCATCTCCACTTACCGAAAAAGGTCATATTCATAGCCGCTTATAGCTAGAATAAAACCCACATATCTCGAGACCTACTCCTACAGTCTATTTCCAGCCGGGCATCAGGCCAGCACCCCCTGATCTTGCCTATTATGTCCTAGCTCATTATTTCATCTGACGTTCAGTTCTGTTGACCCCATGCTTGGGTATTAGTTTACTTTCACCTAGGCCTCTTTGGGCATCGTCGGTATCTGGAGGGAGATTGTGTCACTTATCCAGACCTCTTGTGGCTAGAGTTTGCATAAAAGACATACATTTTAGTTTGTTCAACACTCAGGGCATCGAGTCGTACTTGAACACAGCTCAGTACGTTTCCATCATGGGCATCATGAACATTCATGAATACACATTTTGTAGTCAATTCCCCTATAGAATTACCACGTGATACTAGTTTCGCCCAAGATCTAGCATGGGCTATGATGGTCCAGTACAGGACTATATTTTCTATTAATGGGCATCATATGGAACATTTCCCAAACCATATTTTGATGTTGATTCTTTTGCAACAAGACCAAGTGATAGCCGGTGACTGACCCACCACGCCCTTTGCCCTAGCGTATAAGACCTGGAGGGACGTGTCCTGCTCAGCATTCTAAATCTATACACAACACATCACATCCTCAGTACTTGCAATTTAAATTTCAACGTCTCTTAAACTCTTTTCTTTAGTGCGATATCAAAGTTTCCAATCCAAAATATCAAAAGTAGAACATGTACATTTACACAGTCAGCCGACCCTGTGAGTGGCCAATATTAATAGCCATAGACGTGATGCCAGTCTCGATGCTACTGGATCAGAGAATCCGAGGTTGAGATTCTAGCAGAATGATTCCCTCAGCTCCCCGAGTACACAGTCAGGCGACCTGACACATGGTGTCCGCTCCTCTCCAACACCAATTGCCAGCTAAATAGCGAGACCACCAAAGCAACCACATAGCCGTAGAATGCACACCACGGCATACACCAAACCCAAACCCAAATGCAATTTTCTAGGAAATTAGGAACCGGTGCAGCTATCGGATAAGGGTAGTGACGAGTATCAGATCTCCCAGAGGGCTGCCGAGCCAGAACCTGATACAGATCCTGACGGGGAGGAATTAGTTACTCTAGATGGTGCTGCATCCACATGCCGTCAGGTTATACATTCCGCAAAGAGGGATGGAGAGAATTATGTAAAAATTGTGCAGATATCAAATTCCGCTGGATCACACCATAGGGATGGTACTCAGTGGATGCCAGCTGCTCCCAGGCTCATAATCTATGGAGATGCCTATAACCCACCAGTCTTTCCGTCATCAAGTTTAGAAAGATTGTCCTCACCAGTGGACTCCAGCAGTGCACTATCTTCTGATATCAGAAGCTCTAGTCTGGCTGAAATGAGTCACAGAGATTGGAACAGAACCATCAGATAACATCCTACTGATACTGTGTGAAGTCAGCTAAGCATAGCAAGATCTAGTGTATAGTACTAATAGGGAAAGATACACAACAAACATATTAGGGTACAAGCACAGTTTGTTTACTATGTGAAGCAACACATAGCATATTTAGTGTATGACCTCCTGGATGATGCTCCAGCTATAGCACGTTGGGTGGATAAACCCTTTCAAGGGGACATGTTTATGCGCAACCTGAAAGGGTATGAGGTTTGTCTCCCACAGTTAAGTGTCCTAGAATACTGATTAGCACTAACGCTCAATGTACCGGACGTGGCGGCTAAATCTGCGATTCCTTGCACCACAGATTCCAGATGCAATCTATGACAAGTACTTTGCCAGAACAAAAATGAGAGGTATTGTGGACCCTACGTTCAGAGATATGATTAATGGTACCATGATTTGCTTGACTTGTACCATACTGAGGCACATGCTTAGGGCATGGCAGACCGGGACCCACATTGAGATGAGAGACTTCAAACCCGACCTGATGGCAGGTGAGCAATTGCAATGCTCCTGATAGCCCACAGGCGACGAATCTGACTAACTTGTCACCGAACACATAAGACCTCTTTGAATGCCAGAGTCAAACATGACGCAATTGCCCGACGAATGTCCAGCAGATAATTCTTGAGAGTGTGTGACTGTAACGACCCTACAAAATAGAGCTATAGCAACCTATGTCTATGCCCATACATAAGACCAAGAGGTCGAATGGTAGACTAGGCGGACATCCTGAAGCTTGTCCAAGTGATATCCAATGGTCCGGGTATCCCATAGAACAGAAGGTACTTAGGGAATAGGTGTACCAATGTAGCGGGAGTAAAGTGACTATGTCCGCTCCGACCTAAGGATAGGTCAGAAGGCTGGGTAAGTTTACCCTGCCTAAGAAAGTCACGTTACCCTACCATGGAGACTAGTTTCGTGTCACCATGAATATACTGACCCTACCTTTGGGACACTATTACCCTACCTTCTGTCAGAAACGTTCTGGGAGGAATTTCAGGAAACGTTAGGATTGTTTATCACTGTCACAAACTGTGACTAGGCAAGGCAGATTTCACATAGATCGGAATTCCGAGCTATAGGTATGTTGAGATTTCACATGACGCACATTAGTACGCCATAGGTTATTATGTTTACCTGTTCGTGACTCAAGCTTGTGAGTCACACAATGTTATGACTTTCGCACATGACTCAGATTATGAGTCATGGGTTTCACTCAGGTGACACGAGTTGCGCACCTGACTTGGTTATTATGTTTTAATTGGTTAGGTATGTTGCGCAGCGACTCATAGGAGTCAGCTGAGGGATTTCGCATGACTCATAGTTATGAGTCACAAGGTTCGCGTGACACATAAGTATGAGTCACGCTAGGTGAAGAGCTACTATATAAAGGGTCACTAGGACCCCTAGTATTAGCTCTTCACACATTCTTCTTGTTTATTTCTTACCTACAAGTTATCAATAAAACCTACCTTTACGCTCTTTAAGATTTATCTTATGAAACCCGAGAATTGTCTTTCCTCCCACGAGAGAAAACTATTTCTCCTCCCAAGCCGAGTAATTAAGTCCTAGGCGAGGACTTAAGAAGATTAGAGGAATAGGCGCGATAAGATAGAAGTCATAAGGACTTAGCTATCAATATCGCGTAGGCAAAGGCCTGAGAACTATCTCCTCGCTACCAGTTAAGAACCGTTACCTGTCGCACCCCACCCAGGTAGGATTCTTAACAATCACGCAAGGACGATCGATGAGCAATTGGTTGCACATTCAAGTTGATCGGAAGGCTATGGGAGGAGTAATAGTGCTCCAAACATGCTGTAACTTGGCAGGAATATTCCTGAGGTACCTGCGGCCCCAGGGTTCGCCCCGGGCATCCTGGGCCAAAATGGGTGGAGTTGCCATCTTACTAGTTAAATGGAATCAATGAAGACATGTCCATAAAACTGTATAGGTCGCTGCCGTCTGTCCGACCGGAAGCTGTTCACAGGATATATAAGGGGGCAAGGTGAGAAGGTCAGGTACCTTGTCCAAAAGGAATGGAGTAAAACGGACCATAACTGACGGAGTTAGCATGAGCTATCCCGAAGGGTCCCCCGAGTAGTCCCGGGTAGTCCCGAAGACATCGCGGAAGGTTTTATGCCAATCATGCCTGCACATGCCCCTTTGCCATAGGCTCTTTATGGGTTGTTGGAAGACTTTAATAGCATAAGACTTATCACGGTGAGTGGTGTGCCGGGGGTAAGGGACTGTAGGTAGCATCCATGGGTTCCGCCACTGTCACAGCTCTCCGTGGGAGCACTGTAAGACCTTCTAAGTTTGCAATCAAGATAGATAGAACTTAACCAGAAGACGGCTGATGTCTACGGGTGCTTGCATAGATCATTGCTCATGGGTAGAGAGTCATTTAGTTTGCTTTCCCAGGTGACTCGACAGTTAGCCACTGGCGAGACACCGATACGCAGAGGTTTTCACTTCGGCAGGTGTATTGGTAAACACCTCGCAGGACTGATGTGCATATGGGAGATTTCTGCTAGAGTGCGCTGACACCTTAGGCCCTTCAGGGATGCGGTAATGGTGCCGGGACAACCCTTACAGAGAAGGGCACACTCGTGTTGGTCGGGGTAACCTGATGGGGCAGTTTTTGATATAAGTCTGACTACTTAAAGATTATACGAGAACTCTTCTACCCCGACAGAATCAACATCCTCTCTAGAGACTTTAATTGAGATAAGCCTAAGCTTAACGATATTAAGTTGTACCGTTACTTTTATTCTTTACAATTTTGCAAGAGCTTTTGTTCGAGAGAGTCGAAGTTTTGATGCGGTCGCATCCTTGGGATCTATCTTCCTGAGGGAGCCCCCGTTATAGCGACTGTAATGGACAAGGTCCGAGTAAGTAGTCCCAGGCACGCCATGGTCAGGCTCCAGAGATATGAACATGTTCAGCCTCCCGCCAAGGGTCTAGACATTAAGGTTCCAGTATCCCACCGGAGGTCTAAGTAAGAGACAGGTATCCTACCTCAGAGGTCTATGTGTCAGGACAGGTTCCCACCTCCAAGGTCTAGACAGATGTCTGGTATCCCACCGGAGGTCTAAGCAAGAGACAGGTATCCCACCTCAGAGGTCTAAGTATCAGGACAGGGTCCCACCTCCGAGGTCTAGACAGATGTCTGGTATCCCACCGGAGGTCTAAGCAAGAGACAGGTATCCCACGTTAGAAGTCTAAGCGTCAGGACAGGTTCCCACCTCTGAGGTCTAAAGACTAGGGGCCACAGTATCCAAGGTTTCTCCGTCTAATATATAGGCGGCCGAGGAGTGGGGTTCAAGGAGGGTTGCCGACATTGAGCCGGCATCCACCTACAAGGAGCATAACCAACTAAGGTCCAACTAAGGAGCATCCAAGCGAGCCAAGGTAATCGTCCAGTGTCCCACTGGAGGTCTGGGCACAAGGGCCTTGTTATCCAAGGTTAATCCATGTGATTGGTATGCAGCCGAGAAGCGAGGTTCAAGGAGGATTACCGACATCAAGCCAGCGTCCACCCACGAGGAGCATAACCAACTAAGGTCCAACTAAGGAGCATCCAAGTGAGCCAAGGTAGTCGTCCAGTGTCCCACTGGAGGTCTAGGCAA
>LN891110.1:63903-74627 GCA_900010015.1 Tuber aestivum | reverse complement strand
CACAAGGGCCTTGTTATCCAAGGTTAATCCATGTGATTGGTATGCAGCCGAGAAGCGAGGTTCAAGGAGGATTACCGACATCAAGCCAGCGTCCACCCACGAGGAGCATAACCAACTAAGGTCCAACTAAGGAGCATCCAAGTGAGCCAAGGTAGTCGTCCAGTGTCCCACTGGAGGTCTAGGCAACAGGGCCTTGTTATCCAAGGTTAATGCATCCGATTGCTATGCGGCCGAGGAGCGAGGTACAAGGAGGGTTGCTGATGTCAAGTTGGCCAAGGGAATCGTCCGGTATGCCACCGGAGGTCTAGGTCGAAACTGCCGACTTCAACTTGAAGCCAGCCAAGATAATCGTCCAGTGTCCCACTAGAGGTCTTGGTCAAGGAAGGTCGTTGTGTAAACCGACAAGGCTCTAAGGTTCGTTGCCAAGTACAATATTGTAAAGGGATTCATAAGGATCAAAGGTCCTAAGATCTTAGGGGTCTACCGGGTTCAGGAGGGAAACTACCATCGAGATAGCTAACCAAGTAACGGACAAACACAAAGGAAGGCCACGAGCGTAAAGGGATTCAGGCGGGGGAACTCTCGTCGAGAGAGTTAACCGAGGATGGGCGGACACAAAGGAAGGCCGCAGGCGCAAAGGGGTTCAGGTGGGAGAACTCTTGTCGAGAGAGTTAACCGAGGATGGGCGGATACGAAGGAAGGCCACAGGCGCAAAGGGGTTCAGGCAGGAGAACTCTTGTTGAGAGAGGTAACCAAGGACGGCGGACACAAAGGAAGGCTAGGGGCGCAAAGGGGTTCCGGTAGGAGAACTCTCGTCAAGAGAGTTAACCGAGGATGGGCGCATACAAAGGAAAGCCAAAGGTATATTAATCAACGAGTACGAACCATACAACAGGTTCACGCTTGTGGTCAAGCTATGACTAGCAAAGCAAAGACAAGAAGTTAACAGAAAGCAACGAGGCATCAAGTTCATTCTCTCCAGGTTTCCGGAATACGGGGTGGTAACAATCTGAGGGTTACTTCACGATAAACATGACAGCAAGGAGTGGACGTAATTTCTCAATATATACAAGAGTAGGAGATTCCTAGATTGCGTAAAGAAAGTTAAATATCAATGGGCACATCCCATAAATATATCAAAGAAAATCCCTCAATCTAATGGAGCTCCTCTGAGCTCAACATATAACATAACCATAGGAAATCCTCTGATCTATAACGTACATCCTTCATGTACGTTCCAAAATACTAAGGAGATCCTCCGCTATATCTGACCAGGGGCAGCTCTTATTTCTTGCTACGTGGAATCACCACGCACTAATCCAACTTGTCACGTATGATCAACCAGGGCTGTCTTACCACATCTATTCCTTCAGGAACGCGAATCCTGAGAACAGTGGGGAGCTCCTCCAGGTACGAAACGCGTAGCTAGAGTAAAGAAAGATTGGTGGCCGTGACAGTGACAGATGATCGAGAAAAAGCTCAAGCAAGACCACAGCATCCAACAAGACCAGATGGAAGGCTATGATGATAACTGGGACACTGTGAAGAATGAGCTAGAATCCCAGAAATCCAATTTGGTGCCGCCTCAACCCTCTCACCGTAGTCAGGCAAGCGCTAGCTCACCCATGATGGGCCGGTTTGGTCTCATGGGTAGCCAAAGTCAGTTGCAGGATACAGATGCCACAGGAGATAGTAGCCAGACATCTAGGGGCCATGGACTTGACTTTCTCATAAGAAGCACAACCACTCCAGAGCATCCCCTCTCTTTCACAGATCTTTTAACGATGGAGAGTCTGAATAACAGCCATTATATTACCTCTTACCTCTTACTCAGTCTCGGGGATTCACAGGATGCCAGGGGGATAGGTATAGGAGATTGTGATCATAGCGATCATGCAGGATATAGTGACCGAGCGGGAGAAGAGGGCACCGAGGTTGGGAGTGAGAGCAATGCATAAGTAGAGGAGAGCGGGCTGGAGGATACATGTTCATAAGGAAAGGATTTGGTAATAATACGTATATGAGGGTCATAGAAGTCCGGGCTTATGAAGTACGAGTAAATAATAATTGGATAAACCATAGTACTAGTAGGACCAACTGGCAACATTGCGGGCACTGGATTTGACCCGAGGCCAGACTGACAGGGAAAAATGTGGGCGGCATTCGGATGGTATGGAAAGCCAGTAGAGAATCCAACTAGACATCATGATAAGATTAAGTTAGCTACCGGGGCATCAGGAATTGAGCAGCAAACGCAGCATAGAATCTGGACATCCTTTCATGCAAGCCAAAATTCTGATGCTAGCACAGCAGCCCATTTGTCATGATGGTCACCAAATAGCGTCGCTACGTCCAGAGAATTGAGGTGAAATAGTTCGTGATCAAGATACCAGCCCCTGAGTACATCCCTCAATCCGAGGTACTAGACCTGGGTCACATTATTATCATGAGGTATAACGCGTAGAAGGGATGTCAGGACGCGGAATACGGCACAAGAGCTAAGTTAGGATAGGTGCAGGAGAGAACGAGGCATAGTCAGGATGGGACTGACAATCTAGAGAGATTATCCGGAGACTGGGGGCAGGTGACGGTTAACTTTAGAATGCAAGGGACCCAGCCTGAGGGCTCAGTGTCCAGATAGGGTTTAGGCACAGGATACATGAGAACAAAAGATCAGGATACAGTGTGGCGGTTGCTTGACATCCTGATTTACTGTTTGCCTCCTGTGGGTCCGGTACGTCAGATGCACCAGATGCATGGGATACAGTGTAAAGTTTTTACTGATAACGATACTCAAAACTACAAATAAAACAAACTGAGTATCAAGGAATACTTGAAACTATAAGTAAAACAAAACATAAAACAAATCCCCTCCACTAAATATACAACATATTGCCTGAACCAGACCCTAGTTCTGATTACAGGTCATATACTGTAAAAGGTATCGTAGTTGGTCTTTTATATATCTTGTAAATTATTTCTACTGATCACAAGCCTGCTAGATTTCTTTCTGTTAGCCATCCAGGTCATGTTTCTATAATTTACAGTTATTGATTGTAATCGGACCTGGTGCTCCGTTAGTTTGTTTTATGTTTTGTTTTAAGTATCAGTTGATACCTGGTTATTTTTATGGTTTGATTGAGTAAGAATATAAGTGAGAATTCATGATCATACTCATAGACATGTACTTAAAATGGCTGCCAGCCTCCTTACAGGAAATGGCGGACTTCGACAGACAGTATACAAAATACATGCTTAGTTGAATAGTTATCTTTATTTTGCAAGTACGTCCTTGAAGCCTCCCTTGGTGAATCAGTTATACAGTTCTCTGATAGACCGCTCCCGCTTCTATTGTACCCAGCAGTATGACTAGTGCCCTGATACAAACATGTTAGATTGATACTTGTATATTTTTTTTTACAACTATTTACATACTAGTATAGATCCATGGATCTTCTATCTTTAGTTTGCTGTTATATCTAGGACTTTATAGATAGTATGAATAATTATATCTGGAAGCTTTCTTGAAAATCTCTCAGCATTGGTATAATAGATAATGACTGTTGTAATAGTGAATAAAGAGAAGAATATCTGAAGTGCTAGTAGAATTTATAAGAGTTTATTCTTGGTTTATAATTTCTCTCTTTCCTATTGAGCATTTAATTTTTTTCCACTATTCCCCTACAGTAGCTATTCAGTATATACAATACTGGTATCTACCGGTACCTACTCAGTGCAAGGACTGTGTCTTACCTGCAGTGATCACTAAGACTTTCATCTGTTTCAATATGTATGGTATGGAATGATCTTATAACTGTGTACAAAAATACTATGTAGTAAAAAGAGTATACTATGAGCACACTAAGCAAGGAGGAGATTTTTGTATGAAGTATCTTGGTGGTAGTTCTTGTTTCTAATTCTTTTAAATGAGATGGGTGGTACTCCTATTTATACAGGAGTACATCCTTTGCAGAACTAAAAGAAAATACAAGAGAAAACATAAGTATCGATGTGTTTGACTATAATATAAGTGGGAAAAAACATAAGTGCGAACATGTTTGACCTTGAGGAACTGCCAAGGAAATCTCATAAAACATGTATAAATCTCAGGTGGTATGAGCAGATAATTCAAACATAATTGTAAATCAAATGACTAATAACCATGCATGATGATGCATAAAATATGAGAAATAAACCCAAACACCAGATAAGAAAACACATGATAATTCCCTAATGGTATCATGAAATATTAATGAAATATACGTAATACATACTCCAGCTGTAGTAATGTTCTTAGTCTAGAAACAATACTAAGTAGAGGAATATACGATATTATCAAGGTAAATATACATATAAAATGAATTAGAAAATTCAACATTGTCTAGTGACTGTAGCACTTTTAACTTAAGCACCAGGACAGATAGAACTCAGATGCAAGTAGACATTTCACTCAAGTCTCTGTGCACTGGACACAATCAGGCTTGGCATCCCAGGACCAGACATACAGGATACACCAGATACAAAACCCTCCCTGCTTGTGTCCAAACCCACCACTCCTGCCTCTGATTTGAAAATAATTTTTACTCATGTATCTTGTCCTGTTGCCATTTTTAGAGGTGATATTACTCTAACAGTTGAAGTTTTGTGTCTTTATATATTCTTTTAGTTTTTTTGCTTGATGTATTTTACATACTTTTTTCTTACCACCTTCTCTTGTATCATTGTACCTCATAACAGCTTTCCTTAATTCTACAAGATGCCTTTGGTTGAGCTGTTGTAAACCTGTTTTCTCTAGCCGGATGTATAGCTAACTGTATTTAGGATTATGTTGCTGCATCTTGTTTCCACTAGAAAAACGTGAATAAAGGTTTTTGTAGACCCCGGGGCTGAATGTCTCTATTGTTCAACCTTCTTACATGGAATACAAGCACATACAAGGACCCAACTGTTCCCATTCAATATAGAAAAAAAAAAGTTATTGCTACAATGTCTAAGCTCAACTACCTCTATTTTCTAAATCAAGAGAAACAATGAGAGCTAATTTGAAATCCGAGGATTATTGGGAGGTACCTTATGACTAAAGTATCTTCATAAAACGTCATTCGGCCAAGCTTATACTATGCTTCTCTCCCACTGGCCCCCGCATTAACATATCCTGGTCAGCCCTTTGTGAGTTTTGCGAGTTTTTACAGTAGAAAACCACGGAAGTTGGAGAGTAGTTTATAACTGAATTCTGTTCTAGTACTAGTATCAGGTTTCAATTATCCAGATTTTCTCAATTCCATCACGGGCGAGTTGCCATTTTGCAAGGTGATGCACATTAGGCTTATCTATGATGGCTATGTTGAGTTTATACCAGAAGAGCTCGCGCATTACACCACACTTTCTTTTGACCCCTTATCGTGAATACGAGTTCCGCCAGATTATGTGGTACATGGTCTTTCCTTTTCATCAGACTATGGGTTCTTCGACCGCTGATGCCCTTTGGGGTTTTGCAATTTTTGTTGCTTTCTGCCGTGTTGACTAACCTTTCACAATAAGGGCGTTGATTATTTCAATTCTTTGGCCACGGCAGTGTATATTAAATAAAAAACAAAGAAACCCTATTGCCCGTGCCCCCCCACCCATCCCACCTCAATAATCCTTGCCCCCTCCCACCCAGCATCACCACAGCCCCGCCACCAACTCCCCCTCCCTACACTAACCTCCCCCTATCCAATCTGTCGACCGAGGTGGTCATCACGCACATCATACAGGCCCCGAAGCTGCCCTTGACACCGTTCCAGGTCCCTTCTCATCTGAGAATCCTCTCCGAATGCAGCCGTGGGAATAATTTGGATGCCGATGGTGCTAGTGGTGGTGGCGGTAGCAGTGACAGTTGTGGTGGTGGCGATGGTTGTGGCAGTAGTGATAGTTGTGGTGGTAGTAGTAGTAGTGGTAGTAGTAGGCACGACGGCGGTCCAGGTGGTGGGGATAGCGGCAGCGCACATGACCGTAGGGGTGCCGAGGACAGAGACTGAAACTGCCGCGGGTCCCACTCTGTCGTTCAAAGTCAGTACTATGGTGCAAACAATCGAGGCAACCAGAGTAGCGATAGCGGCTCCGTGGTCCTTCCAAAAACCCGCCCGAACTGACATTACCAAGTTAGCAAAATTCGGTTTCCATGGAGCGTGGAAGTGTCCTGGACTCACAACAAGGCATTTTGATTTAGTAAGATGATGGGAGAATAGGACGTGAGGTGTGTGGTAGGATTGTAGACAGCGTTCGCAGGTGGCCAGGCGGTCCTGCAGATAGCCTGCAGATGCACAGTCCGGCTCGGCCAGGTCAAAGTGAAACTGACCTGGGCTTTGTAGGCCAGGCTTTGGTAAAGCCTATAGGCCACATGGATGCCTGGGGGCACCGGTAGGCTTTTGGCATATGCTACCTGACCACTAAATATTGCGTCTGTGCACCGCAGATATCTGAAGATGCCCGCAGATATCTGAAGATGCCCGCAGATATCTGAAGATGCCTGCAGATATCTGAAGATGCCCGCAGATATCTGAAGATGCCCACAGATATCTGAAAGCCTGCAGATATCTACAGTCCGGCCAGGCCCGGTCAGATAGGCCAGTAAAGCCGGACTATGGCCTACAGTCCGGCCCGGCCGGTCACCAAAGAAGCCCAGGCCGGCCGCCCTGGGCCTCAAGTCTGGCCGGACTGGCCGCTTGCGAACACTGATTGTAGAGGAGGGAGCGAGCGTGGTGAGGATAATGGGGGTCTGAGGAGATGGCAGGATGAAAGAAATATTTGCTAGGAAAGTCTATCTACCAGCTGTGTTCATGGACGCGTACCACACCCTCAGACAACCCCACATATACTATAAGTTCTCTACAGGTTGGAGCTGCAACGGGATAAGAGAATGAGTTATGCCGCAGCAAGATTTTATGCTGCATGCCTGTATTCTGAGGGGTTTTGTTTTTAATCAACAAGTTAAGTGTAAGTATTAAAGCCACAAAGTACAACGCCGATTGCAAGGACCTGACTTTGGGTGTTTGGGGAGGTTCGCTCGCGCTTACTTTGCATAACCAATTAACTAATGGTTAAGACAGAAGTATATAAACCATGATCATTTTATCCTCCCATCCCCTGTTGGTTATCACACATATCCACTCTTTTCCAGGCGTGTCTCCTTGCAGTTGTGTGTTCCCATGCTAATCAAAGAAAGTCATGCTTTACAAAAACTTCAGACTGTTTATAGGCTCCACGCAGCTAGAATAAATGAATAATATCAAACTCCTCACATCCAACTCTCACGGTGTCCTTCCAACGGCTACGTTCTGACAACCTCCTTCCGACTTATCTATTACTCCCAAGGGCACTGCCTAACCCTTCATGGTAATACTGAAACAATTACCTGAGCATGCCGAATTGTATCTAAGGACTTTTTAACCTGGTTACCGCTTAGGGCCAGGAGGGTTAATGTATGATAATCTAAGAATGTATATCTAAGTTTGAATAATATATGTAGTAGCAGCAAGTTGGTGTAGTATAGTGGTTAGTACACTCACCCACCACCGGTCTTGCGTCTGCCCTAGGTTAGCCCTGGGTTGGCACTCCAATTACATGAGAACAATACCATAGTGGACTATCACTGGAAATACCTTCCTCCGAGTGGGAGACTAGGGAAATCCCAACCATGCAGAACCCGTGATTCACATGATACCCACTCAGTGCCACATCCACATATGGTCTTACCGCAATCAGGGAAATTAAGGCAGGTGGGCATGGGATGGGTCCCCGTGGTAGGAGTTGAACAGTTGGGTCTATATTTGTCATGGCCACCAAGGTTGGGGTGGTGCAGTCGCCGCACTGGAATTGCCTTGGTAGTAGATAGATTAGGTATCTGGTGGGATTGGTTGTTGCATTGTAGGACAGAAAGTGATAGAAGTAGATGGATGTGTCATGGCTCTCTGCAACTGGACAAGGTTTACTGATCAATGAGTTTCCTGTGTCTATAATATGAAACATACCTCTTAATAGTTTATGTTCTTTATAAAACCTCATAATTTTCTATGAAACTTTATACTTAGGAATTACAACTCTCAATCTCCTAGTTATGTGAGGCCTTATACCTGCAACCATGCTCCTGAACCCCCTGAGCCCTGATCCTTGAACCCAGGACAAACAAGGTCTATTAGTACACCAGTACATTGCCCCTTGGTCCTTCTATGTATATTCTTTGACAGTCATGTACCTTGGTCTACCTGAACACAGAACCTACCTCTTATTATACAAGACTGCATCTACTGAGATCCAACTCAAACCATACCATGTCTTTACTACACAATGTCTGTATTGACCTCTTTAGTTACAAGAACAACATCAGTGTTATGATGAACATCTAATTTATTGCTCTCAGTTAGAAGCAGATCATCAACTTGAACTACCTCAGGCTGTTCTGAATTCCCTACCCATACTTACCACTAGTCAACATTGCTGCTTCCACTCCCATGCTTACCACATATGAGCAAACCCCTACCTACCAATACTTACAACAATACTATAATAACCTAAAGGAGGAACTGGGTAATATTTATACCAAATAAGAGGGCCTCGAAAGATGACATGCTATTCTTAAACAGGACTATACCTATACTAATACTACGATCATATTATATTGCTCCACACCAGTCTCACTAATGCTACACTTGCAGCAGCAAGTTTGGCAGGAGGTACCAGAAAAGCCTCAATCTAGTATACAGAAATGCACAATAGTAGAAGTAAGAAATTCCATCATTTATATACTTAAGTACAGACAAAACTATAGTGAAACTATACTCTCTTTACAAACATATAACAGAAACTCATCTTTGTTATTAGCCTACTTACCAGCTATGTCTTCTTGCATTTACAACTGCAGGCTACTGTTACCGGTCTCAACTAGGCTATAGTAGCAGCTCTGCTAGCAGTTGCATACATCAGGAAAGATTTCAACTCATTTCTAATATGTCCTGAGTATCTGAGCCACAGGCTACACAGGATGCAAACCATTAATCAGGATGTACTGAGGATGTCCATGGTATCCAAACCCCTGCTTTAGCACTGCACTATATCCAGATATTATCTGGATGCTGACGCCTGCTTGCCATCCATTCTGAAAACTATCACCATCTTGCTCTTGTGTCCAGATGTTCGGCTTTGGGTCCCAGTAGTATTCTGAGTCATACCAATTGTTCCACCTAGCATCTTGACAGAGCTAGACTACCCTTTGTCACCTCAAGAGATCCCTCCCACTCTGATCTCGTCATGATTCTATCAGGAGCTTGCAATCTACATCTCCCCCAACCAGATACACCACAATCCAGAGTATTGTTAAGAATCCTACCGGCCATAGGGTTATGACAGATAATAATTCTTATCTTGTACTAAAGTAATAGTTCTCAGACTGATGCCTATCCAAAGTTGCTAGTTAAGTCTCTTGACTTCTATCGAGTTGTACATATTTCCTTAGTCTTCTTAAGTCCTCTCCTAGAACTTAATACTTCATCCTAAGAGGAGAGAAAGTTCTTGGGTTTCTTAAAAGAAATCTCAAATACTATAAAGATAGGTTTTATTTGTATCAATGTAAGTGTAGAAAATAACTTAGAAGAATGTATGAAGAGCTCAGACTCAGGGTCCTAGTGACTCTTTATATTGCCACTCTTTACTTGACATGACTCTTACCTCGTATCATGTAAACCTTATAACATGCTACTACAAGTCATAGGAGATCCACCAGCTGACTCTTACAAGTCAATATGCAACCTGCCTTAAACCAATGAAAACATAATAACTAAGTCACGTGCACAACTGACGTCACCCAAGTGAAACCCATGACTCATACTGTGAGTCATATGCAAAAATCATAACATTGTATGACTCACAACTTGTAAGTCACTAACTGTTAAATGCAATAACCTATAACTTGCTAATGCTCAGTGGTACAGGGCCGGAGGATCAGTATCTTGTATTTAGTGACCTGTTTATTAGCGGGGGTAGCAGGGCCCCAGTCCCAGTGGTAGATCTTGGCCGGCGTTAAGCTCCTGTCAGGGGGGCGCTCGATCATAAGCCATGTATTGGCGTGACGAGTATAAATGAACTTAGATTCAATTCGGGCCCCTGTACCTAGGAATTACACTTTCTTCTACTTCGCGTTCTCCTGAACCCCTGAACCCTGGCCCTGAGTCCCTGACCCCCGAACCTCGTACAACTCGCTTCGGTTGTGCGCCTGCCCCTAGATCTCGTCCCCGAACTCTTGCCTGTCCCTGTAGTGGTGTGCCTTGGGCTACCTGACCCTCAGACCCTGTCCGTTACATCTTTACCTGGGTAGAGTGCTGACTTTGATGCCAGATTCCTCGGACGTTCTGTAGATGCAGCATCTGATACTCGGCGGCCTGGCTCTACTCGATGCCAGCTTTCCAACGGTACCTTGAACGTCTACCCGGCGCCAATATTGGGGGAGTTACAGCCTGTTATGAAAGTGGCCTTTGTCCTGGCAGAGTTCTGGCAGAGTTCTGGCGGAATGCTGACTTTGATACCAGATTCCTTGGGCATCCTGTCGATGCAGGATGTAATACTCGGCGGCCTGATTCTACTCGATGCCAGCTTTCCAATGGTATCTCAGATGTCTACCTGGCGCCCATATTGGTGGAGTTACAGCCTGTTATGGAAGTGGTCTTTACCCTGGTGGAGTTCTGGCAGAG